>VZTI01005186.1:295432-378077 GCA_013397865.1 Struthidea cinerea
AAAAAAAAAAATCCAACAGATCAAAGCTACTGACTAAGTCCATACAGATCTGGTATGAAAGTCTACAATGCATGTTTACTCCTGACTCTTCAGTTATCAAAGATTTATCCCTTATAACCCAGTAGCTGACATAGGGAATGGGATTTCAATCCATGAGTTGGAACTGCAACAGCTCATAAGGATAGTCCATTTCCAAACACTCTGATTTTTTAAAAAATTTATTTGCAATTAGTGTTATGTCATCTACTGTAGTTTGAGTCCTTTGTTACGTATTTTTCTTGCCGAGTTCCTTTTTTTTGCAGAAGGAAAGCAGATGGCTGCAACCATAATCTGTCACCACAACACCTTGCTTCATGAAAAGCATTTACAACTTGCTCAGACTGGTTCTGGATAAATACTAAAAATATCTGGCTGGGCCCAATGTGCCTTTGGCTAAGAATATTTGCAAAAGTGATGTTCTGAATTAATTTTATTAATATTCAGATAAAAGATAAAAAGTGTTAAATACCAAAGTATTAAAAAACCACACTAAATTTCCATAAAAATTATTCAAAGTAACACAAGTTTCTTCTCAATCCCCAGGGTTCAATAGAGCATTTGCAACTGGCTCATCTGTTTAAATGCACAGACAATTTAAATCATGATCTTATATTAAAAAATCAGAGTAGAACCAAGGATCTGCCAATAAATGGAACTGCCATTAGCTTCCAATCACTTCTATTCTATGGCAAATTGAAGTTGTAAACTCAGCATGACTGGCAAGCTAGCAAGCGTAGGCTTCAGCAAAGCGAGGGCAGAAGGAAGCTGCCAACGCAGCACCTGGCACAAAGATCTTTCACCTGACTCAAAGTATGTCCTTCATACTGATAGGAGGACACACGTCCGGGATTTGAGAGGATATGGACGGTTGAAGGAGACATGGGGGAGACATGTCCTTGCTATATATCCTCCCTAACCTCCCATATTCCTGCAATGTGTACCCCCATGTCCCCTGCATCCCCTCAGATCCCTACCAAATGTCCCCCATGTCCCCTTCACTCCCCATGTCCTCACTCTCACCACCCCTCGTGTCTCCTCACATCCCCACTCCTTCACCCTGTCATTTCTCTCCTGTGTCCCCAGTGCCACCCCCTTACCTCCCCTTACACGCCTGCTACGTGTCCTCCCATATTCCCCTTACCCCCCCATGTGTTGCCAGCACCACCACTCTGCTTGTTCCCTCACGTCCCTGCCACGTGTACCCCCACATTCCCTGTGTCCTCTCATGTCCCCTCACATTCCTGCCATATGTGTCCCCATGTCCTCTTCATCCCCATATCCCCCCACATCTCCTCACGTCCTCCCATGTTGCCTTCCTCCCCCCCTGACCCTCCTGTGTCCCTCCATCTTCTATCTGTGTCCTTGCTCGTACAGAACAGGGTGGTGCTGGCCTTCACAGCTGCCAGCCCCACAGGCTGCCCACTCTGTCTCTCCCAAAGGCGTAGGGATTCATCCAACGCGCTGCTGCCCAGGCAGCCAACGCCCAGCCTGGACTGCTGTTGCAAAGGGTAAGGACTCTGCCTTCCCAGGTATGACTGACAATGCACGATTTTGCATTATGCTCCCGGTATGCCTATGCTTTTTCAAAAGTAGAAGACAAAAGGCTTGGGTGGTTCTGTCCTTAAAGTCTTGCAAGATTTGTTTATCTCCTTTGCCCTTCAGAGCTGTCTCATGGGGTCCTACCCCTAGTCTTCTCAATGAGTTTGTCTCCTACTCACTTTCCTTACTTGATTTCCAATAATTCATGGTTGCTACTGACAATGCTGATGATTATCATGTTCCCAACCACATCTCTCTTATTAAATAGGAGATCCAACAGTGCCTCACCTTTGGTTGGACAATCCATTATCTTTATCAAGATGTTACCATTTATACCCTCCAGAAGCCTTCTCAACTGGTTGCAACTTGTCGTGTTGCCCTTTCAGAAGATGTTAGAGAAGTTAAATTCTCCCCTGTAAATTACGTTTTTGATACAGAGACTTCCTCCACAACCCTAAAGAAGGTTTTGTTGACTTTGATCCTGGTTGGGTGGAAAGACAAAATGCAACAAAATATTCTAAAATTACAGAAATATTTTGATTGATAACGGAAATTTTTTTTCTCACTGACTTTGTATGCTTTCTGGGTTTCACTCTTTTATCTTAATTCAGAGCAACAAGTTTATTTTAAAATCTTGACTTACATCCTAGAACAAAACAAAGCAAAACAAAGAAATCCCCTTAACTAAAAAAATATAAGCACAACAGCCAGTCTACTTTGTTTTCTCAACACATTCTGAAAAGCAGGCTCCAGAGCAGTTCCCTGAAGAGAACTGAAATAAGCCATGGAAAGAGCCAGAGAAGAAAAAATGGAGCAATGTCTTGAGGAAACATTCCCTAAGGGTTAACTACCTTTTCTAAATCACACTGCTCTTCACTACCTAAATAACAAATTGACACTTTTTCTAACCTCGACTGTTTTTTTTTTCTTTTCTAAAGGCCAATGAAACATTAGGAAATGTCTCCCACATACTTTCTTTGCCTGGAGTGCTGTTTGCCAGTCATTATGAAGGGGAAAATAAATAGCCTAAAAGAGGACTATGAGAGGTCTAGTAAGAGAAATCTGGCCAAAAGAGAGGAAACAACCAAACAGGCCAGGTCTGTTCTACTTATTGGACCCTCTTCTACTGCTGGCAAAACATTAGAAAATAAAATTGTTTCCTGATATTTTAATTTCCCATTGGAGTACACTATTGTAAACTTTTCTTTTGGGTAAGATATGTTTTGTAGATTTATTTTCTTTGTACAGCCAAATAAAACCTTAAGAAAAACCCTGACACATGCTGATTGGTAAAGTTTCCCCTTCTTCATGTTCAGATGACCTGGTAAATCCTGTCATCACTGGTGGGAAGAAACTGCATCCCTGCACAGAAAGACATATTTACTGGATACTTTACCGTCAGCCCTCGAACTGAACTTTGAAGAACCAAATCAACTGTCACATACTGATAGGAACATTGATATAAATTGAAATGAAGTCTGTATGAATAATACAAGACAGATGTTTGCTCACTGTTACCCAACGAATCCCAGCCATCACAACAGCATGTGGCAAACACCTGCTAAGGCCTGCCTTGTCTTGGATGTGCTCCTAGTCACTGAAGGAAATTTCTTGTAGCATCCTGTGGTAAACTAAAACACAAAAAGACTTTCAAATGACAAGATATTTGTCTCAAATTGCATAGAGAACTTGTCTTTTCCAGTCACAAGCTCCCTGTTTATTTTGGGGTTTTTTTAAATACCACTGAATAATCAAGCAGTGTCAAACACTTTTCAAGAACACAATTCCTTCATACACAAAAGATCTGAACATCACATAAGAGTACCAAAGAATGAGGTCTTACCCAATTAAGGTAAGACCTCAACCGCAGTACAGCCCAGCAGCAGAACAGCAAGGAAGGATAGAGCTTGGAATCCAGCTGAAGTGATAACAACCCCCCTCCCTCTCCCTTCATTTCAACAATAGCACTTCAGTCTGTTCTTCCCATTGTCCTTTCCAACACTTCTGTAAACACAGGCAAAAGTCATTGTTCTGAATTTACGCATCACAGACTCATTTTGCCCTCTGAGGACAGCTGAGCAGCCACTATTTTCATCAAAATATGGGAGGGGTGAGAGAATTTTTTGGATTAACAGCACAGTACCCAAAATGGAAACAATCCCATCCCCAACTAGCACGTTTTGTGCAATAGATGAACTGCAATTACAGACCTCTTGAAAGTATAGAAAAAAATAATAGAGCAAGACAGAGTGTGTGAGAGAAAACACCAGACTGTTCCACACTGATATGGGATGGGAGTTACCTCTGCTAAGAGGCCTGTGATGTCTCTGCAAGACTTTCCAACGGCTGACTAATAATGTCTCATAAATGTTCATCCATTTCACTGGCAAGTCCTCAAGTTTTTGTACTCAAACCTTTGTAATGGCATCACACTTCATGTACTCCAGTCGATCCTGTGATCAGATAATTTCCTGCATTTTCCTTTCTAATCCTACACAAGAAGAAACAAACTAGCATATGGGAGGAAATTACATGTGTAAAGAAAAGCAGAAGTGAATCTCTTGCAACTAGTAATGCAAACGCTGAAGAGCTTCATTTTCATACAAAGAATGGTTTTTACATGAATTCAACTGCATGTGCTTCAGAGAAATTTTTTCCAACTTCACAGGAGAGGAGAATCAGGCTATCACTTACTGCTTATCCTGTTGATCTACAAGTATCTCTTTTTGTACTTGATTTATTGAAGTGTAAGCTCAAGCACAAATTAAACTAATATATCCCAACAAGGAACACACTTCACATGTGTAGCAAGCCATATGAGACAAAGACTTCATAAAACTATATAGCTTTTTGTTCAGGACAACACAAAAAAGAGAAATTGCTCTTCACATATTTTTCAAGTTCTATGCTGGGATATCCACTTTTCTGTACATATTGCCTTACATAAAGAACTTCCCCATTCTTTAAAATACATTTATCAAAGTCTTTCAATGTAGAGAAATAGAATTATTCCCCTTTTACAGGTGAAGTAGCAAAAACATGGACAGTGGCCTTCCTGTGGATTTGGATGAGACCTCAGGCTCATAGAATAAACCATTATTCCCTGATCCTCAGATAGGTGGTTTTGAAAAGAGTGATATGAAGACACATAAAAATGAGTTAACATCAAAATCCTTAAAAGGCTAACTTATTTTAAAGAAGTATCATTTTCCACTGTGGGAAATGAAGTTACAGAGAACTCGCAGGTGCTTCTCCAGTCAATTTGCAGATGACACCACACTGGGTGGGAGTGTTGGTTTGCTGGAGGGCAGGAAGGTTCTGAAGAGGGATCTGAACAGGCAGGATCAATGGGCTGAGGCCAACATAAAAAGGCTACGTGCTGGGTTCTGCCCTTGGGTCACAACCCCAGGCAGCGCCACAGGCTGGAGGAAGAGTGGCTGGAAAATGCCCAGGGAGAAGGACCACGGAGCACTGGCAACAGCTGCTGAACATGAGCCAGGGTCTGTCTAGGTGGCCAAGAAGGGCAGATATCATTTCTCATTATACCCCGTGTCCAAAGCTAATAGTGAATGCACATAGTCCCAGTGCTATTGCACCCAATGATGTCTGAGGAACCTAGAGACTGGGGGGGTGTCCTCCACATTTCCACAAAGTTTTCCATCAGACTGACCATGTCCAGGCACTAGAGAATGGGGACAAGCTTCTCTGTCAAACACAGATAAGAGCCTATCTGGTTTTTAAGGAAAAGAAAGCAGAGGAAGACTCCATAGGACTAAAGACACTTCTTATAAAGTCTGAAAAGAGAAATGAGAATGAGCTGGTAAACAGGTAAAGAATTAAAAGAAATCTGGCTGTGATGTTTTCAGGAGGATGAGTGAAAGTTGTTAGATCTGAGCAACAGAAATATCTGCTAGGAGAGGAAAGGAGCAGTTAGTTGCCTTGCATCAGGAGACATATTGAAAAAGAGCAGTATGTTGACTGTGGTATCTAAATGTCATCATTAGGTGAGAACCATGAGTACCAAAGCCAAAACTCTGACTGGGAAGGTATTAGATAGGACAAAAGGAAAATACCAAGAAAGGAGTTGTGATTTCCAATCTTCAGGCTGAAGCTTAGTCTAGAAATAGTGCTAACACATCTAGGGTTACTAATCACATTAAAAACAGTGGTTGATGGTTCAGACAGCTTTCATGTCTGTAAACAAGGTTTTGCTTGCACAGAAAACACTGGCTGCAAGAACAGAGTACTACTCAGTGACTACCAGCTGAAGACTGAGGGAACATCATGATCTCCATGAGTTCATCCTCCAGCAGGGGGAATAAGTTTCTCTTGCCAGTGCACAAGAAGAGACAGCCACCAATGTGAGAGAGCCATCGAGACTTCTATTGCCCACTTTGACGAACAACCAGAACGTAAAAAACCACCTCTCCCGGCTGGTACCTCCAAAGGTTTCCTGCAGGTGTGGAACTGCAAGCCCACCCAAGTCCACCATCCCTATTCCCTCCACAGACACTATACTAGAAGCTGAATTATACGTATGAAAAAATAGTTCTGTAAACCATGTCAGAGGAAACCCTTTGTGTTTCCTAAAGAGGCAGCTTGCACTTCAGGGAGAGGAATACACTTCAACAAATCTCCCTCAAGTGAAGGAATTCAGTTTGTTTGCGTTTTTTTTTATTTGGTTTGTTCTGGTTTGTTTTATTTAAAGAAATGGTAAAGGGGCTAAGTCCCCATATTATGTGTCCTTTACGGCAGAGTTGTTCCAAAATTTTTCCTTCAGTTTCTTTTAACGTGGGAGTTAGAACCCAAAAAAACAACTCTGTAGAAATGTCACATTCCTTCAAAACCTCTCTGCTTCATGTGTGTTTTTGAGAAGTAGCTCTGCCTTTTCTGACAAAAGGAATGTTTCACTTCTGTTAGCACTGAAAAGCCAAATACAGTGCAGAAAAGGGAGCTGGCCTCAGGCCATCCTTGTGCATCAGCAACAGCACTGTCACCTAATTTGCAAGCACAGAACAATTATGATGGGCAAGGATAGAAGAGGCAGCCTCTCTGTTAGATTCCATCTTGTACATGAAGAATTGTCAGTACGAAAAAATATCTATTGATTCTAAGCAAGTGTGATCAGAGAGTAGTGTGAAAGAAGCTACACCTATATCTATTTTTCTAGTAATAATATAGAACAAGCTTTCAGCAGTAAAGACAAAAGTTTTTTAAGCTTGGAATAATCAGTTGGTTCTATAACTCTGACTACCTAACTCCTGATTGCAATTGACAGCATGCACTTACGCAGCTATGTTCATAAATGCAAATATTACTAGCACTCAGATAAAAAAATACAACAGTAACAAAAAAAAACCCCAAACAACAAAGAGACAAAGATATTGGGAGATGACAGTTTTAACAAGGGGGTAAAAGAAACAAGACAGTGGAAGGTGAAATGGGTTATAATGTTCACTGAAAAGGAATGTATAAATGAATAGTTATGAAATTTCTATTACACTTCAAATTCAGAAATTATGTTTCTTTTTCACTTCTATTCAGTGTCTTTGTTTAACATTTTTTAGACGTAAGATAGACATATGGACTCAAAATCTGTGTCTGCACAGGCTTCGTTGCTGGGTTTTTTTCTACTCTGCTGATATTGTCTTTGTGAACTACTATGCTTGCAAGGGGAAAATGCTTTGCTATTAACAGAGACAACTAACAAAGGGAAATAACATAAATCAGGCCTTTTGAACTGTGTCTTTCTCTGCTGATTACCACAGATGAGTGGGACAATATTTCATTATTTTAAGGAAAATATTTTTCTTTGAGGACAGACATAACCTGTAGCCACTTATGATCACAAAAGGAAGAGCAACAGTATGGGCAGCTGGACCATCACATCAAAGACACTGCTATGACTTCCTGATTTCTAAAGTGGCTCAGTTCAAAAGTAGTGTCAAAGTAGTGCTATGAATGAGGCCAGACTGACCTTCATACAAGTCTTCACCTGGTCCTCAAATGAGGCCCCCACACTGAAAAATAGAACCGATATTCTGATGTAAATATAACCGTTGATTCTGACAACAATTTAACAGTATTATCTGTCACTGGAGAGAGATGAGAACACAACCCAGTCATTAGCAAAGTGTCATTTAAGTGAACTCATGTAAAAAGTGTATGAGCAGAGACATTTCTTCCTTCTGACACCTGTACCTTATCCCTGCCCATTTCCGAAAAGTAATGGCTGCATTTGCTAGTAAATACACAACCACAGTGCCAAGTTTGTCTATTATTTTTCCTTTTTATTTGCTTTAGAGATTCTTTGACTCTGAGGCAGAAATAAGATTCTAGTCAAGCCCAGACAACGTTACAGCCCAGGAAGAAGTCCTTGTTCTAAATATTAATTATAGGGGTCACATTTCAACTTTATTTTATAGTTAAACAAAGAACAAATGAACAAAGAATTGAAGGGACAAAGGAAATTCAACTTTGCACAGGATACATGACTTTTTTGTAATGATTATATAAACAAAACCTGTTCAGCACTGAGAAACTCTGTTGGCTTAGAAGTATTTTTCATATTACCTTTGTTTTACTTCCATGTCTTACTGGCATTTTTCTAGGATCCTCCCTGAAATCATCCCTGCAAACATCTGTTCAGAAAAAGTCAGGATCTACAAAATCTCTTAAGGACAAAAAGAAAGCTCATTGCTTCACAAGATCTGCAAAGCTCCTGGTCCATATTTGTAGGTTCTGAGTTCATCATTTCTGGTTGTCACGGGAACAGAAAAGAAAAAGAACAGAAAATAATTGTAGGATATACCCATATGAGGATTTTTACATTTTAAGAAAGGGGGATATTTCTGGATGTTTTCTGCTTTTGCGAATACTTTTTCAATGTTTCATCTTTTCCCATTTTTTTCCTAAAATTACTGGTTTTCCATCTTCCTATTTTCCCTCATACTTTACTAGTCTTTCCAGATATCTATGCATCCCGAATGTTGGACTTCCTTTACTTTTTCCCAGATGTTATGGTACTGTGAGTCTTTCTGATTGGCTTTATACTTTGATTCGACCCATGCCTACCTCTTAGGCTGGCTGATGACCTTCGCAATGGACTTGCCAAACTCTGAAGCATTTAGGTCACCCCCATTCGACAACCATCCCAGCCTGCAGAGCTTCAAAACATTACTGCTTCCAAGATCTCTGAATTACAACACGCAGACATGGAGTGAGAACAATCAGGGACAGTGGCACTGAGCCTGACCACTTGCACCTATCACGATGTGGTTCCTGTCCACACGTGCTGCATGGGAAGGTGCTCCTCTTCCCCATCTAATGCTGCCCTCAGCTGCCCTTAAATTCACAAGGCTCATGTTCCCAGACTTCCTACAAGCTGCTTTCTGGTTTTCTCTCCAAACACTATGTGATGGTCAAAAATCTCCTGAATACTTAGTATTCCTCCCACTCCAGGACACTCATCTCTATGCAGATTAATTTTGTGAGGGTCTTTTTTGAAGTTGCTGCGGTTGCATTCCTTTTACAGTTCTGTGCGCATTTGTTTTTATTCACTAAACACACTGATTACATGAAATCAAATAAATTATAGCTAGGATATCTACTCTCTCAAAGGTCACATTTCAGGCAATTGTCTGGTCAAAGCAGCTTCTTTTGATCTGAAATGCTTATGAACCTTTAGTTCAGGATGCCAGGGGATTCAGCAATTTCTGGAACTAACCTGTACAGCCACATATCTTCTGATTGCTAATTGGTAGTATATCATGAGGTAGTTTAACAACAGCTGGAAATTAAACTCCAAATAAGCCTCTCACCTTCCCTCCAACCCTTCTGATAAGAGAGGGGAAAAGGCAGATACTGTATATTGAGATAACAATCTACTGAAAGAAAAAAGCGATGGAATAAGAAACGCACAGGAACAGCAGCATTATTAACAAAGTAAGTATGCAAAATGAGAAAATGCTTTACACACAAAAGGTGTTCACCACCTCGACTTAGTTCTGTGTGGCCACTGGGACAAAGACAAGATCTCAGATGCTCCCCATAGATTTTGTCCGTGTGGCTTTCCGCAGTCAAAGACAAGATGGCGAGTGCTGCAAGACAAAATGGAAAACAATGATGGACAAATCCCCAAAAGCTAGATGGTCTGTGTTGTGCCACGCCACTGCTTTGGATGCTGGACTCAATTCCTCACAGCTGCATCTGGCACTGGCATTGCCACTCCTGACCACTCCGTAATGCTTTCCTCAGCTCCCTTCTGCTCGGGTTAGACTTGGCTGGGCTAGGGCTCGGGCTCACCTCCACCACTCTGTTCCCTGTGGATGCTTCCCACGCTGACACTGCTTTTTCAGCACTACATCTCCAAGCTGCATCTTGGAGAAACAGGAAAGGATGAGCACCAGCACAGCTGGCACTGTCCCCAGCCACAGAGGGAACAGAAACGACGCCCACCTTTTCCCCCCAAAGCCAAGTCCCCAGTGATGATCTGTGCGGTACAGAATAGCAGCCTGGCCATGCCCACACAGGTACTAAGCTCCATCCCTCTCACAGCCAGGGCATAGAGTTCTGACAGGGATTCCTCCAAGTCCTGAAACCTGGAACTGTGTCTCTGTGCCCAGAGCTGGAAGGAGACTCCATCTCACCACATTCACTTCAAAAACAGAGGAAAAGCAGCCACCTGTTTGGCAGGCTGCAACACCAAGCATCTCTCACTTGATCTATTTCCTGTCTTGTCAAAATGTTCTTCCTTTCATGTCTAGCGACTCCCACACCCCTGACAACAAACGGGTGAAGGCACATAGTGCTGGCAGGCCCATTCTGGGTTTGCATTCTGTGACTTTTAGCCTCCAGCATCCTTGCTAATTTTATTCTCTTGGCATCCCACGGACTGTGTTTGCTTATAAGTGTCCAAAACCTTTTTCTTCCCAGTGCTTATTTTCACAAGACAATAGAAGGAAGAAAATTTAAATAATTAAATTCTCCCATATCAGCTATGAAAAGTACATTAAACTGACTTTTTGTACATCCAAAGATTGTAACCTAAGCCTTGCAGTTTTGCCTTTGTTTGCTGTTGTGGCTTAAAATTCTATCCATCTAGGCAAAGAGTGGGTAACTCCCAATTACACTAGGATGAAAGGATGGTTTCATCTCCTTTTTGGTTTTAATTTATTTTTTATTATAATGAGCAACTATTCCTATTATATCAAATGACAGAGGAAGTATTTCCCTTCATCCGTCTTTCTTCAGTTATTGCCAAACTGGAAAGATCATAGTCTGCCTACTAGCATGATTTTGCAAAAACTGCTAGCAGGGGCGTTCTCATTGCGTGCAATGGAGAAATGGAAGTGATGATTTAAGCCACTCCAAAGTAATTAATTCTAGGTTGCATATAAAAATAAGGTGGGGATCTGGAGATACCCATTTTTTGCAACATGCAAGCGCATGTCAAACATTTGTTGTACACTGTGGAAATATCATACATGCATGAACGTCTTGTTCAGTGGAAATGAGCTTAAAGGAGCTCTCTCAATCAAGAGCTCCCTCAATCAAGCTCCTAAGGGAGCCCTCTCAATCAAGAATCACACAAAAAGTGAATCTCAGAAGAGAACTTAGTCTTCCCAATGGTGAAACATGCTGAGATGTGTGAGTAGAAGAGAAATTTCCTGCCCCAGAAAGGGCAGATTTACCAGGATGCAAGTGTTACTTTATTCCCACCCTATGTACAGGTAGAGTTATACTACCTAAAATTCTGTTGATTAAAAAAACTTGCACACCTAGTGGGTTGTACATCTATCAGTCAACTATGAGGAAGCCTCAATTCCATTTCCATAGATTTGCATCTCTACAAAGAAAAATATGGTGAATGGTTTTATAGAATTTGTCCTCTGGGTCAGTGAATTTTAACATTGCACAAACATTTGATACAAATTAAAGAGTGTTAACCGTCTGTGTTTCAAATAAAAAGAGGTACTCCATTTACTGTAACATCTTTTGTCCTTCTGCAGTCTCAAAGCATTTTGACAAGTTCTGTCATGATTTATAAGCACTCGGTTCCCAGAATGGCAGAGTTAGATCAATTAGAATTTGTAAAATTATTTGAGGAGAGCCAGCATTTCTCTAAAAATATGAGAGGTCTTATCAAAAGCTTCAAGGGTCTGAGTAGCAGTGCCAGGCTGTAAACCTCTGAAACGTACATGCCATCTAGTTAAGCTGGGGTAGATGGCATAGGGGAAGGAGAAGTCTGCCTTCAGGCTTCAAAACAAAAAAAACTCAACCAACAACAAAAATATGATTGGGCATTAATCCAGGTGGAGGGACTCCATACATGTATCTGAGGCTCCCTCCTGGGCAGGAAGGCTCAGTTTTATCCCTCTGTCCAAAAGGATCAGCAGGATGCCAATTCTGGAGGGGCAGAGGAGAGTTATCAATCCTTCCAGTAATCATAGGATCTGCAAATAATAACCTATGGGCTCCTCTGGTCTAACCACCTTTCAATGCAGGAGAACAGCCTCTACTGTATTCCTAGCAGCATTCTATCCAGTCTGGCTTTTCATGTTCTGTGGAGCAGAGAATCTGCTCCTCCCCATGGGATTTTTCCATGGCTAATAGCTGTCATAGCCAGGAGGTTTCCTCCTCTTAAAATCTCTTCCACCTTTCTTAGCTACCTGTCTTATTGTTAAGATGTACATAATTCCTCGTTATTGTTGATGCATCCATCTCTCCATATGCTCATGCATAAGGTTGTTGCAGTTTATCCTCCTTCAAGAATTTAGTTATATTTTAAACAGCTCAAGAAAAACCCCAACCTGTCTGTGCTTCATTTCCACAGCAGCCCTCCTTAATGCTGAATTTCTCCTCCCATCAGTACAATGTGGTGTGGAGCACTGCCCAGAGGATATTCCATGTGTAGTCATAGCACTTTATGTACAGGGAGATTATTATCAACCCACTTTTTTGACACCAGTCTGTACACAGCCCCATTCCCCCTGCGTTTTGGTGCATGGATCTATGTACGTTTACCACAAACTGAGCAGTAAGACAGTCAGTGAATGCTGAAAAGAAGTTTTCTGTTGCTTGTGAGATGCTTTTGTAAGCTTCAACAGAGAGCAGTAATTAGCAGGCTCTTCTAAACAATTCTTTGAGATTCAGCACAGAGGCTCCGTCATATGCCTTTTGTCATTTAGGCAGCAAAAGACAAGACAAAACTTTAGTGGAAAAGTTTAATTTACATTATACAGTAATGGACCAGTTAACTCTGGACCAACACCAACTCTAGCTCCCTCCCTCTAACCTTTCATGTTATCTTTCCCCATTTTATGTGGTTTACTTTTTTTTCTAACTAAAGAATTAATTTTCTCTCCACTCTCTACTCCAGTAGTTCTGTAGTTTCACTGTGTGCTCAGTTCCTCCCAGGCATTTAAATGTTGCTCGTAAATGTTGATATACCAAGTTCATTACTCCCTTTTTTCAGTTACCAATTAAAGTACCAATTTAGACTCACAATAATCCTTGTTCCTTGTAAAGATCATTAAAGACAGCGTTAATGTGTTTAATGATCTTCCTGCTAACACAGTATTCTCCCAGAAGGCATAACCTTTGCTTTTGCCTCTCTACAGGAAGGATGTTGTCAAAGATGCAAGTTTTCCCAGCCTGCTCTTTTTCAAAATAAGCAGCATGATATGTGTGAAAGAATGGGCTTTGTTTTGTATGATCTCAAGACTTTATGACGCAAATATGCCTGAAAGTCTTTCAGTAGCTATGAAAAGATCCCTAGGAATCCCAGCTAGAATAAGATCCCTGCAGTTTTAAGCAGTGATTTCAGAAAGAAGTAGAAATTATTCATGCCAAGTAGGCGGCTGTAACTTCTGTAAGGGAAGACCTGTAAATAAAGAGCTAAACAAAGACTCAAACAGAAAGAGAATGAGCTCATTATACACTAATTAATGACCAAACACAAAGAATTTAGTACAAACCCAAAGATATTGTGTCTGTGTTACACCTGTCCTTATAAAAAGCTATCCAAACATGGATTTCCATGGACTGAGTTTTCCTGGTTAGCAGGCAGGTAGCCATTATTCTTGATGCCACTTTAGATCATACCAGACAACTTGCTGAGTGTTCATATAAATGCCTTTCTTGAGCACCACAAGGACAAAGGCCACAGCAGAAGGGCATCTAATAAAGAAATTACACACAGATTTATGCAGAACTGCTGACAACCTCACCACGGTTTGTCTGCAAACTGAGGCATGTGTGAGTGGTTAGAAGCTTCTTCCACTCAGGCAAGGAAGAAAAAGGGAGGGTAAATTGTGGTTTTTAAGGAAGGGAGGCAATGGACTTGCAAGGAAGCACAGAAAAGTAAAAGGAAAATGGACAGGAATACATGATGTGGGAGAGAAGACAAGCAAAACAAAAGAGGTAAAGAAAGTGTAAAATTAATCTCTTAGAGTACAATTAGTTTCTAACATTTCCTAGTAAAACCTGACTAACTAGGTGTTATCATATCACGGATCTTCTTTATGACTAAGGATGTATCATTTCTTCTATTGCGTCTTTATTTAGTTATTTTTTTGCCAGCTTTACAGGGTTGTACTGAGAACAGACACCTACTAAGGTTGTAAAGAGCTCAGGCTATACCAGTTCCCTGGGAAGTCATTAAGGTAGAATGTAAAATGCTTGAGTTCTAGGTACTTACTTCTGAGAGATAGGGTGCTTTTTTACTCTTAAGCTAAGCTCCTATTGCTTGGCTAAATATAGAGATACACACTGGTCTTGGAAACTGCAAGTTATAACTGGCTCTGACAAACCACCTGGTATCTTACTAGCACTCTATTTTTACTGTTAAGAGTAAAATTATCCTGATCAGGACTGCTTCTTTCTGCACTGCGGAGATATTCCTCCTGCTTCAGGCCTCAAAGCAAATTTCATTAGTTCTCATAGTCCTGTGCTAAGGACTTTGCAGGACCACAGTTATTCTTTGAAATGAGGGCTGTGATTTTCATAAGGTACAAGGAGAATCAGGCGGCCAAGCCAAGAAAGGTCAAAGTTGTGAAAACTCTACTGCTGATACCAACTAGTGCAATATATATGAACTTTTTAAGATCACATCAGCTAGCTATAACTGCCATAGCAAAGTTTTTACATACTTCTGAGCTGCTTCTCTCTTCGGGACTGACACATGAGCTTCACCTTGCCCTTTGAGTACTAGTATTATGGGCCCCCAAGCACGCATCTAACTAGATCAGAGGCCAACAATTTCTGGTTCAAGCTCTAAGGCTGCCTCCAAGTTTACATGAAGAGAAGCCCCATGTATGAATCCAGAGGAAAGTAACAAAGGTTTAGTTGGTTCTTTCAACTTTGTTTGAACAATAACCAAGGCATTTTTTACCTAGGACAAGCATCTCACATATGATGTTTACAATTTTCTTCAGAATTGCAGTTTGCGTTCACTGCTCAAGAAAGCACAGTAGTTTCAGGTTTATCCTTGTTTCATGTCCTAGGATTTACATCTCTCTGGGTTTAGTAGTATAACTAGAAACTGGAAGAAACCTGTGTCCTTGTTAGGCTACTAGGCAGATAGGCAGTCTGCCTGGGTCTCTTCACTAGACAGCTAGGAAAAGTTTTAAACTCCCTCTGTAAATCATCTTTGAGCTACTAGGAGTACTGTTATTGACATAATAATTGGAGACATTTTAAGTGTGGAAAATATTGTCTGTCATTTGAAGAAAGGAAAACATATGAAAAGGATTGGTTTTGTTGCTTCATAGTAAAACACATTTTGGAAATCTCTCATCAACATAATGAAGCAATGTGGGGAATTTGATACTGAAGCAAGAGAGAAGGATGCTGTGTAACCAAATTGCAACGTGGCATCCTGATCCGCATCAGTTCTGCTAGTGTTTACACAGTCCAAAATTAAGAAATCAGTGCTTAATATTAACTCATTCTTCAATTCTATCAACACATAAGAATTAATGTGTCTCATAATGTTCACAGACAATTGCTCAAGTAGAAAAATTTTAACATGTACCAACCTTGATTATTGTAAAGCTGCAAATGGCTTAAACTTCAATATTTTTTGTAAATTGAGGTTATATATGAATGCCTTACAATCTTCTTCAAATCAAAATATGTTGGTGCTGCCCAGGATGCCAATTATGTGATGGCAAGTGCAACATGCAAATTTCTTGCAATTTTGGAAGACTCTTGCCTGCAAACTACAGCATAGAAATACAACACTGCTGGAAAAAATGGTTTCAAATTTCTGCCTAGATTCTTTATTTCTGTACCCACATGCTTTGTCAAAAGAGAGAAGATGCTGCAAAAGCTTTTTTCTTGGAAGACAAAACACACATCAACAACCCTCTCACGCTTTTAGCTGTGCACACCCAGGTATTACTGAAAATGCAAGCAGATAGGAGTAACCTGTAGGCTGATACTGAAAACACAGAAGGTAGTAACTTGGAGAAAGAGCAATGGCACCGTGCGCGTGTGCACACAGACACGCACCCACATGAGAGCACTAACATCTTGCAACCATTACTCGTCCTGTGATACAGACATAATCTAGTTAAAATGGAAATGTATTAGGAAAGTCAAACAATTAATTGATCCAAGAAAGGTTGTTCCATGTTTTGTGTAAATCAAAGCTAAAAATTCATTTGAGGGACACTGCCATATTGTAGACTAAACAGAGTTTGGCATGAGCGCAGCGCTTGGTGTGGGTGTTAAAGTTCTTCTGCACTACACATGGTCAGTAATCCTCAGCAGAAATGTTAACTCAATTTGTCAGCATTATCTTTATGTCAACAGTAATGCTTAAATATTTACAATAGACATAGTACTCTGAGGGTTCGTAACGCAAGATAAATTGGAAAAATGTTAACAAAATGGATGGTACTAATACAAGCCCTTGGCACTTTGTACTCTTCAATTTTATATACAAGAGGGTTTGCCTGAAAGTTGGATTTTATTAGGCTTTACGGTTTATTTGCTACCTCCAAGCTCTTGCTAAAATGAAGCAGAAATTTGTATAACCCTTGTAAAAACAGAAATGTATTAGCTTAACGATGCATGAGTACTAAGTCCACAAGAAAGAGGCTTAGATTTTTACATATGTGTTCTGGACCAATTTCAGTCTTGACATAAATGAGCATGAATAATATAGACCTTAAACTGAGTTGCACCTGTTTATACACTAACAGAATTTGGCCCTGTGTCATCAAAGCAATTATAAATCTGCAGCATATCTTTTTTAAAGAAACATATTCCATATATAATATCATTCCAAATGCATTACAAGAAAAAATAAAATACTGTAAATTTTACAAACAGCTAAGAACAAAAAGAAACAAGCCATAACTTGGGGGAAGTAGTTTCATTGCATCTCTGAAATTAGAGAAATATAATAATGAAACAAGATAGCCTTCCTAGACACTTTGCCTTTGTCACTCTCCCTTTTTCAGAATCATTGCCATATATTCTATTAATTAATTCTTCTAATGAGCAATGGCTGTGAAAGCCAAGCATTTATTTCAACTATGTGTAATTTTATCACCCTTAATCTTTAATTTTTTCTCTGTTTGAGTTTCTGGTTTTTAACCATCCCTCAGCATCTGCTCATCCCTATGCCTACATCTTCCCACTGTCTCAACCACCAAAGTCTTCCCCGTATTTCCTCCAGTCATAATTCACCAGAAAGCAGCACATGAGGAATCTCAGTGCCTACTTTGATACGGTATTTTCAACAAAAAAAATTTGTAACTACATCTTTCCTGGAGACAATTCTACTTTTCTTTTACAGTATTTATGATACCTTTAACTCACTTTCATAGACCTAAATGTCATTATTCCTCCATACCATTTTCTCCAGCACTTTCTACAGCTAGTTTATTATCTGTTGTCTTGCTACTACTCATACCAGAACCTGTCATCTTGAAAAGTTTGTTTTTACCTGCCTCATTTTTTGCTCTTGCGTTTAAGTCTGGAAATGTTCTGAGATGTAATTTTTTAGATATTCTGATTGTCATTAAGAGGAAAAAAGTGACATAGTGCAGCAAAATACTGCGACATAAAAAGAATTTCTTCCATCCCACTACTTCTTTCACTATGTTTACACACAACTTCACTGGGTACAAATCCTGTATGTTTTGTTTATACAGTTCTTGTCTCCATGTTTCCTCAACTTTCATAACCTGTCGGTCATCATTTGACTCTTATATGGTAAACATGAAAAAAATAGTCCAAAACAATAATAATTAAAAGAGCAGCTGACAGATTTAAAAAAAAAAAAAAAAAAAAAAAGTTCTGTGCAAAATATATTTCTCTTTCAGAGATGACTGACCAAGAAGGTTTTGTCAAATGAATAGCAGCTTGGTGTCAGACTCCCCAAAATATTTCTGCCCCTGCTCCAACAGAGTACTACTTCAAGGGACTAATTGCTGAGAGGAATTGACACTGAAAACATGTTTCAAAGTGTTTATTACAGACCATAGTGTCATACGTTAGTCCATCAGTTTGCAAGACCTCCACCTATTTCCACACACATTTGGTTTTTTCTCTCTTCCTCTTGCCCCTCTGCTGGCCCCTCCTAAATTGGCAATGCTTGACTTTAAACTATTCAGTTTTAAGCCAATATACATTTAAATCCCCAAATAGTCACATAGTTTTCTACAGAAAACAGCATAGTGAGAGAAGGGTAAATACAATTCAGCCCCTTCCTACTTACGTACTCACACACACTTTCAATCTATAGAACACTCACTGTTCTTTAATTAGGAAAGCCAGCTGGGATTTGGACATTTCTTTGAAGGAAGCACAGAAGCAATGCTTAGAAAATGTATGAAATACCATCTTTTCTTTGAGCTGCCACTCAGGCTTTGAGTCTTTTGCCCCATATTCTATTCGCCATTCTTATTCTGGACCTGTGATATCCGATTCCTGTTTCTGTAATTTCCATCTTTTGTTCACAAGTCTATCTCTCACAATAACACTATTCAGATAAGGTATGTCTTTGAGGAGTCAGCTACTACCTTTTTTTTTTCCCTCCTTGTAAAGGTCCCATTAGTGCTTTGGGATCCCGTGATACAAATGTACAAAGCAAGAGCCCTCCACTGAAATATTTCAGCCCACTTTTCAGTGCTGCATCAGATAGCATTAGCACAGAGCTTTTATAGTTTACCTTGCAAATGATGGAAACCACTCTCTGTTAAACAAAAAGAATTAAGGGAGCACAGCAAAAGATATAATTGTAGTACACTGCCAGAGCGTTATGATGTCTTGGCATTGAAGGAAAAATGTAAGAGGATTTTCCTAGATAAGGCACCTTGCAAATGCAACATATGCATGTTGTGACACTTTGCCCAATTATTCATTATTCAATTGAAAATGGTATGCTTTCAAGAGTTAAAAAGTAAAAAGATCGAAGTAATGACCTTGAACTGCACAGAGAAAGACACAGAATATTTTTATTATGTCTTCTCTCAATACAAGGTTTGTAATTTTTTCAGGTACGCGCTGGCCAGAAAATGGATCAGCAGTGCTTCAAGGAAAGCAATAAATCTATAATAAAACACCCTGTATTTCTAGTAATTGTAATTAACAATAAGAAATTGATGTTTATCACTGTAGATATTGCATAGAAATAGATGATGCATATTCATATAGAGAAGGCCCAAGCTGCAAATTCCTGGATCCTTGCCAGCTGTGTGCTTTGCAACTTTAAGCAGACCATTTATATCTACAAATATGACACGTTATCTACCAGTAACATAGGACTGTTACCATTTGTTTCAAAGAGACTTGATTCAGAGGTATAATTTCATTTAATAGTATTTGATATTCTCGGATGAAAAATATTTTATCCATGTCCAAGTTCTACATTTCAACTACATACCAATAAAAAACCAAAATTCAATGTGTTTCCATAGGTATATATTGTTGGATAAAATTTAAAATTATATAAACTGAGTGGTGTAAGTAACACTAATTGTGTAATTTCAAGTCTTTTTCCAAAATTAGGTAGTTTTTTTATAGTTCTTATAACAAAAGAAGAGTGATTAAAAATTTGCTACTAGACTGATTAATTGCTTTAACACTTACCTAGTAGCTCAAGACATTAAGTAATTAAAGTAGTCTTCATCTGCAACCAAACAGACAATAATTTTGAAATGTATTTGCGAAAGTATAATACCAAGATCAGGCGTTTTCCTACTAGTTCATAACATTTTAACCTGGGGAAAAAATAAAGAAAACAAAAATTGTTTCTGTAAAAAGCTGAATCTGTGTATTCTAACTGGACCTCAGAAGTTTGTTTATCTTAAGATCTATTTCTTTTTTAGTTTTTAGAGTAGCACAGTTGCAAGGACAACTGATTGTAATAGCAATCAAGGGCATTTAGGTCACTTACTGTAAATAGATGAACACTTAAACAGCACCAGTGGCTGATATTTCGTGGCTATTCTAAAGTCTAAATACCTAAATTTAAACATCTAAATTTATATCTCTAAACTCCATGAAAACTTTAATTTTGGATGTATTGTGTACACCATACAAAGACACATTTCAACAGCGTGCTTACTGAACTTAATTAGGTGGTATTAAACACAGCCGTGTTGAGAACTGAGGTTAAGCTGTGCCTGATTGCTCTGCTGGACTGGAGGTGGTCATTGCTGCACTTGCTAATGGGGAAGTCTGGTGCAGACAGAGCTGAAAACATGATTTTAACAACTTTTTTTACAGGAAAATAAGCACCAATAGGCACTCATCTGAGCAATGAAATATGAATTCTTTGACCTCACTGACCCATTTCTCTTTGTCCTCTCAAGCACTTCTGGTCTCAACAGTCAGCACTACAGAGACACCAAACAGAGGAAGCACATCTGCTAGTCATGGCACCTACTCTCTGGCAGACTCCTAGCAGCAGTTGGCTGCAGTTTCAGCTTTATCTAAAGATATGTCCCATATTCAGGCTGTTATGTGATCTATCTTTGCTGCTTTCCCTTCGTAAAAGCTTTCTCCGTTCCCTGAACTTCCACGCTTTTTTCACATTTGTGAATTAGGTGCCACATGACTTGCTCATGAAATAGCTACATAAGCTGTGTCACAGCCCCGGGGTGGGAGCCAGGGATCTCCCCACATTTGTGTGCCTTCTGCCTCCAAGCAAGCAAGATGGGACAATGAATTACCCTATGGGCACATTTACATGCTGGGACCGCAATTTCAGCGCAGGAAGGTCAAATGTGCAAGCGCAGACTCTTACATGCCTTTTCAAGCCATATTGCTGCTTGCCACACAAGTAGGAAGCTTGTCACATGTAAGAATTGTAAAGAAATGTTGCTGAGAAACTTATTTTCAAATCCTGATCTTCAACATGTTGCCCCAGAGCCTGTCAGACCACAGAAGCTGCACTCGTGGCCTGGGCATGTGGAAGCACAGCATGTTTCACTTCAGGGAAGATTCAGGAGCATGCTTGATTTGTTATGTTTATAGCCAAGGGGCATTTGCAGGTGCAAGTCAAAGCCACAAAGGCATAGGAAAGCCTCACCAGTGCACACCGAAGAGAATCCCTTTGATCCCTGAAGGTGCACTAATGCACTGCTGCAAAAAAGACTGTCCTCCTGTGTATTTGAGAACATGCCCATGATCAACATCAGACACAACTGGATAAGCAGGAAAGAGCAGCTAGCTTCCTTGAAACCCAGTGTCATACTTGAAACTATAATAAGGTGGATAAAACAGCAGGCATTCCAAAATGTACTCAAATCAGGAGGAAAAAAAGTCTTTTCAATGGAGACTGAAGCAGGTCTATGTTGATCCTACAAATACCTGCACATCATTTTGTGTTAACTCCAGTATTCTTTTTTTTTAAGGATTTTGGCCTTTGCATTCACCTAAAAGGACTTCTCCATAGATGTTCCAAATTCATTCAGAGACAAATTCTCTAGACTTTTTCCTAACAAATATTATGGCAGGCATTGAAGGTAGTCTCCAATCCAACCTTTGGGCTGCTCTAGCCCATCAGTGTAAACAAAGAACTGTTATAATTAGTCTTTAGGATTGTCATAAAGACAGAGGGGCCATTTAGGGAATGTGGGTCTGGTCCAAACTTCCTTTGCCTTTTTATTTAACTTCAGTGCACCTTGAAAGAGGTCCTAAATTGGCACTGGCTTTCATATAAATTAAATGTCAGACTTTTTCTAGGTTTTAATATGTGCAGAGTGGATTTTGTTTTTAGTCAAGCAGAATAATCAATGAAATGTTAATTTCATATTTTACACTAATATATAATTATCTGTAAATATTTACAAATAAAAGGCGAAAGGGAACTTGAGAAATACATATTTTGGGGAGGGAGAGCGTTCTAAAGTTTTACAAGTTTTAGGAAATACCTTAGAAAACAGGAGATAGATGCAATAACAAAACATATACAATCCTTTCTCTTGTCTTTACCAAAGACAGTGCTCTTTCTGCTTGGAAGTGGACCACATTTCATACGGAGTGATTAATTTGTTATGAATGAGTAATTCCATGAGTTTTAAGCTCCTTTTCTATTTATCAGACACCTGTGAATAGATCATTTTCACAGGACTTGATTGATATTCACTGAACTGGGATACTTGCTTAGTTCATCAAGTATTTTTGCATATCTGAGATTTGAGTTATTCTACAGAATTGTGATCAGCTGAATGAGCGACCAAGCATGTGATGTGCTTGAAAGCACAGATCATACCCACTCAAAACACACATTGGTCTAACTTATTCTCTGCTTGGAGAGAAACTCAATGCGTAATTTCTATTTCGCATTTTCTATGTACACCTCTAAATGGTTTTCCCACTAAAATCCTATGATTCACATAATCCTAATGCATACAGACTCAGATAAGCTGCATAGAAAAAACCACATCATTAGCTGATTCTTAATCACAATCAGTTCAAAGGCTGTTTCAAATATTAAGATACATGATTCATAGAAGAGTCTTCAGGTAGTTCAGCAAAAGAAAAGGAATGTGCCAAGACAGGAAGGAAGAACTCTAAATTACACAGTAGATTACGGATTTGTATATTTATCAAACAGAAAGAAGCTGCCAAAGCACAGTAGTCTGGTATCTCTTGGGCATCCTAAATACCCTCCGGAAAACCTTATTTTACACTGGATCCAGAAGACAAGGAAAGAAAACTGGAATTTCACTCCTAGAATCTGATACAACTTGTGTAAGAAATGAAATAGTAATTTTTATTCATTAATAACATCACCCAGACAAAGTATAGATCTTTTTACTTTTCTCATCTACATGACTATAAAAGCAGTAATCAGGTAAGTGCTGAAGATACAGTTTTTACAGTAATGCACTTTACCCACTGTATGCACTTCAGTGGGGAAAAAAATCTGCTTTTGTATGACGATCCCTCGGCCGGGGCTCTCCGCCTCAGGGGCTCCGTCAAACCCCCACGAAGGTCGGCCAGGGACCTCGCCTGCAGGCTCAAGATTGTGGGACGCTGAGAGGCTAGCTGCCGCAAAGTAGGGAGTCACTGCCGTGGAAGCGGGCCAGACAGCAGGCGCACGCTTTCTCTCTAGCTGGCAGTGTCCTTTCCTCAGAGGCCCGCGGGAGTGAAAGAACAACGAGGAGGAGGAAAGCCTTCAGTGACCAGGACAAGGGTTTATCGGTTGTCCGGATCGGGAAGGCATCCCCTGAGCTGCTCTGTGCACAGGTTTTTAGGGAAGGGGAAAAAGGGGAGGAGAATACAACGAGGACCAATAGGACAGGGCTAGTTGGGAGGAGCCAGGATACAAGCTGCCAATGGGAATTGAACTGGGGAGGAGAAATCAAGCATCAACCAACGAGGGACCAAGAAACAGGGAACATTCTAGAAAGCTGGGTAGGTCTAAAACCCCGGGGGAGGGGTTTTCAAACTTGGGAGCTGCCCATAGATCCACCCTCTGACTCTGACTCGTCCGCCCATTGGAGGGCGTGCAGTGGAGTGACAGGAGGTGGTCTGCGTAGGGACCAAGAGGATGCCCTACAGGAGGTAGGGCATCCCAACATCTCCCCCGTTTTCATTACTTAAAATAAAGAAAAACCACTTTTTAAAGCACATGAGGGCTGAAAGGATAAGGCATGCAACAAGGAACAGTTCAAGTAAGGATTTGAGGATGGACGCTCCCCAAGACGAAAGTCCGGTTTCGCTGAACAAATTTTGGAACCAGTCCTTGGACTCTGCTTTGAGTTGTTGTACTTCTTTCTTCATCAGCTGCAGTTTGGTCATAATACTTTCAGCATGCAATTGCAGATCGAAACAACACATTCCTTCAAATTCCTTGCAGCCGTGGCCATGGGCGAGGAGCAGAAAATCTATTGCAGCTTGATTTTGTAGAGTCACATGCTTGGTTGTTTCCTTGTCTGCGAGAAGTTCACTTCGGGCTTTTGAAGTTAAGTTGGCCTGCCTTCCAATCCAACATTCTATATTTTCTATTTGGCCAAGGGCCCTAGCTGCCGCCACCCAAGGTAGAAATATCGAGACTGCGACTCTTTTGGAATACAGCCAGGAAATAATCTCAGAGTCGCAGTCTTCGGAAATGCCGCTAATTGACCTTTTAACTCTTTTCGATGATGTCCAATCAGTCAAGTGGTTTTTGTCAGGGGTTAGCAGCACTAATTGTCCAAGGGTGCATGGCCCTCCTCGCAAGCGGGATGGGATCCCAGCCCAAGCCCGGTCGCCGCAAATCAGAAACACTCCCTTAGGGAGCTGTCTGCGTTCAAGAGTGGATTCGGATAGAGTTGGAGCGGTGTCATGGCACCATGCTGCAATATTGTAAACCGAATTGTGTGGCTTCACATTTAGAATTGGCGTATTATCACGCGCGACCGTGAGCCACTCTCTGCCTTTATATTTGAACCCAAAATTTATACAGTAAGTGGCCTTGGCTGAGCCCACTAAAGCCAATTCTTGGGGCTGGTATGGTGCATGGGGCAGGATCCTCGTCCACTTGTCCCATGACAGACTGGGTCAGGCTTCTTACCAGCAAAACGGTAATTATTAGCCTTTAAAGGAACTTAAAGCATGTAGACATTGGATCTTCTGCGCTCGCCATGGCCAGACAGAGTCCGGACTGGTTCATGGCTTGGGCTAAGGTGGTCCACACATTTGCCTTGGGCTGCTGGATGATCCATCCTCTGGGGGTTTCAAGTAGGGATAGGAAAAGGAGGAGCTTCAACAAGGAGGCAAACATCATAAGATCTGAAACTAAAGGAGAAACAACAGATACATTAACAACACGGATTCGAAGTTTTAAATTTCAGGACACCCCCTGGCTGGGAGGATTTCTTTTGGTGTCTGCTATAAACGGCTTTATCCACTTCCCTGGGACCCATTTTGGGCCTCCAGGAGTGGACACACACCCGTACCCTCTACCTCAGGTGAGTAGGAGGAACGGTCCTTGGATTTGCTCAGTTTGAGGGTCCTTTATTAAGACTTTCGGCTTCTGCCGAAACTTTACTTGGCAGTTCTCATTAAAGTGCTTTAAAATCGGTGGGTTAGGATCGTCAAAGGAGGTATTTAAAAAGTTTAAAGTGAAGAGCGCTTTAGCCAGGTGATGGATGGGGGTCTCTGTCGATTCACTGCCTTGCTGCTGCAGCAGGATCTTTTTTAAGGTCTGGTGGGTTCGCTCTATGATCGATTGTCCAGTTGGGGAGTGCGGGATGCCTGTCTGATGCTCGATTCCCCAGGACTGGAAGAACCTTTGCAGGTTCGTGGAAATGTAGGCAGGTCCATTGTCAGTCTTTATCTGTTTGGGTGTTCCCAGAGTGGCGAAGGCCAACATCAGGTGATTGACGACGTCCTTTGCTTTCTCTCCCACGTGAGCAGAGGCGAACACTGCACCAGAAAATGTGTCTACAGAGACATGAATATATTTCATCCGCCCAAAGGATGGAAAATGCATCACGTCCATTTGCCAGACCTCTTTGGCTCCTAGCCCCCTGGGATTGACTCCACTGCCCATGGATGGTATCTGGATCTTCTGACAGTTGGGGCATGTCGCCACGATCGCCCTGGCCTGTTCCCGCGTAAGATGAAAGGTGCGGGTCAAGGAAGGGACGTTTTGATGGAACATGGCATGGCTTACCTTGGCTTGCTCAAATAAATTTGGCAAATTTGCCTTCCCACTCGGGAGAGCCAATTGGTCTGCTCTCTCGTTGCCTTCTGCAATAAATCCTGGGAGGTTGGTGTGCAATCCCGTGTGCATCACGTAAAAAGGTTGCTCTCGGTGGGAGATTAGGTTTATAAGTCGTGAGAGCAACTTGTAAATAGTTGGATTTTTCACCTCTTTGAGCATTGCATGTTCTGCTCTGGACACCACCCCTGCGACATAGGCTGAATCTGATACCAAATTGAATGGTTCGGAAAACCGTTCGAACGCCCTAACGACAGCTGCAAGCTCGGCTACCTGGGGCAAGCCGGCTACTTTTCTAATATCTTTCTCCCACTTTAAAGTGTGAGGATCCCTCCAAGTTATTACTGACTTGTGGGATGCTCCGGAGCCATCTGTGAAAATGATTAGGGCATCTAAAGGTTTACTAGATTGAATTGATTCGGGAATTAATTTAAACACGGTGTTGAACAATTTGTGTTTTGGTGGGTGGATAGAAGTTTGACCTGGAAAACTGTCCAGAGCAAATTGCAAGGCTACATTCGTTTGAAGGAGGTGTTCTAAGGCCTCATTTGTCATTGGTAAATAGATGCACCCGAAATCGCATCCAGCCAAGGCACAGAGGCGGGAGTGAGCTTTTATAACCAATTTTGCCATGCACTCTTGTGGCATTGTAATACTTTTGGACAGCTGGTGCGAGAGGAAGACCCACTCGATGATGAGCAAGGGATCTCTCTGCACTTCGTCCCACTGGAAAATCAACCCATGGAAGTAGGGCATCTTACCTAATATGATGAAGTTGAATAGCAGGGATGGAACGTGACAGTGGGCTTGCCTGGATGATAAAGCCTCTTGCACTTTTTTAATGGAGTTTTTTACTTCTGGTGTTAAGGTTCTGGGAGAGGTGAGCTCATCGCTCCCCCTCAGTAAGTTAAAAAGAGGAGCTAAGTCCTCAGTGTTGAGTCCGAGTAAAGGCCGCACCCAGTTAATGCTTCCGCATAACTGGTGCAGCTCCTGCAATGTCTTTGGGTTGTCATTGATAACTACTTGCTGCGGCACAATGGATCTCTCTGTGATGGAGAGCCCCAAGTATCTCCAAGGACTGACTTTCTGGACCTTTTCTTGCTGTATTTCGAATCCTTCTGTGTTGAGAGCCTTGATGACTTGGTTTAGCGTCCATTCCAGGCATGACGGATTTGGGGAGCAGACTAGTATGTCATCCATATAGTGTAAAATGATGGACTATTTTGCTGTTTTTCGAATGGGTGACAAAATACGAGTGACATACCACTGCCAAATGGTTGGGCTGTTTTTCATCCCTTGCGGGAGAACGCGCCAGTGGTAGCGCTGCATTGGTGCTTCTCTGTTAATTGATGGCACCGAGAAGGCGAACCTAGGCATGTCGGTCAGGTGGAGGGGAATTTGGAAGAAGCAGTCTTTGATATCAATTACTGCTAGCTTCCAATCCCTTGGGAGCATTGGGGGAGATGGCATTCCGGGCTGCAGAGGTCCCATGTCTTCGATTACATTATTTATCTGCCTCAGATCGTGAAGGAGCTGCCACCTATCTTTCCCCGCTTTTTTTATCACAAATACAGGGGAATTCCAGGGGCTATTGGATGGCTCGATGTTACCTTTGGCTAATTGCTCCTCCACAAGAGAGTGGAGCGCTCTTAATTTGTCCTTTGGGAGAGGCCACTGATCCACCCAGACAGGTGTATCCGTAGTCCAATTTAATTTCTGGGTGGGGCGCTCCACAGTGGCCTTTACTAAAAATCCCGGTGGCTGTTAGCCAATTCCAATCGGGTGCCCCATTGGGACATGAGATCTCTGCCCCACAATGTGAATCCGGAGTTGATGACAAAAGGTCGGGTAGTCCCTACCCGACCCTCCGGGCCCTCAATTTGCACAAAGTCTCGGCTCTTTCGAGCTGTGACTGCTCCTCCAACACCCGAGATGAGACCGTCGTCGGTTCACAGTTCCCATTCTTTTGGCCAATCCGTAGCTGAAATGATGGTGACATCTGCTCCTGTGTCCATCATACCTGTAATGGAAACAGAAGAGGCTCAGTTAGTGATTCGGCAATTTAACATGGGGCGCTTGTCCTCTACTGTCAGGGTCCAGAAGGCCTCACTAAATTTGTCGTTTGGTGCGCAGTCCGCTAGTGGTAGAATTTGTGCGATGGGAAAGTCCTTTTTGATGAAAAACGGAGGGAAGTTGCATTTCACTATAATACGAAAGCTCCCCTCAGAGTCTGTGGTGGTGATCGTTGGTGTAACTTCAAGACCTACAGGAGTGTAGGTGGAGTTTCCCAGGATAAAGACACGCCGTTTACGCAATTTGTCTTTTGTAGTGCATAAAATTGTGTAGAAAAAGTTATGTTGGAAGTGTGTGGGATTGACGGTTACCGCAATTAATCTCTGGGCAGCTTTTTCACTTGTGTCTTCGCGCGGGGCCGCCTTTCCGCGCTGTGTCCTTAGTTTCCCTGCCCCGTAGCTGCTGGAACCCCTGCCGAAGCCTGCGATGTTCCTGAAAAAGATGACTTCAGCAGGGTGTGAATAGGGGCAGGTGCTCTACAAAATTTCGCCGTGTGGCCTTTCTTTCCACAACGGCTACAAACGAAAGTAGGCTTTTCAGGTAGGGGACTACTCTCTCCCTGGCTGATGGTATTGGCCATGACTTTCCTTCCTGACTCTCCCTTTCCTTTTGGTGCCTCTAAGTCTGCCTCCTGGGTCTTGCACGCCTCCGTCATTAACATTAAGCTCGGAGGTGGTTTAAATGGCAGGGTCCAAATAATTCTTTTACAGGTCTCGTTGGCATTGCTTTTTGCAATGTCCCTTAGAATCTGTTCATGATGGGATTTGTCAGGGACTTGCCTGGCAACTACTTCGCGTAAGCAATCAACGAAATCTATAAAAGACTCACTCGGAGCCTGCATAATTTTATGGTATGGAATTACGGTCGCAAGTTTAGAGGGCATATTAGAGAAGATCCTTTCTGCCGTTCCCCAAATTAATTCCAGAACAGGTCTCGGTGTTTGATTGCCTTGATCTTGTGGCTTTGTAATTTGGCCATCTCCAATTAGGTGCTGAATGGCTAAATGTGCGTAATTTGGATCCCTCAATAGGACAGGTAGTTGTTCTTCTAAGGCCTCTGTCCATAGTCTCAACCATAAGTCAAATTCAGTTGGGGTCATGAGGGAGGAAATTATTTTCTGAATATCGTAGGGGACTAACACATTTGCTGTGCAGGTTGAGCTGAATAAGTTTTTAAAATATTGGCTTCCCCTACCATATTCTTTTTGCGTTTTCCATAAACCTTTCATTTGATTATAATCAAAAGGTCTCCATTGAGGGGTGAGACCTGTTTGGGGATTATAGATAACAGGAGCGGCGAAAGGGATATTGAATGGGTTAGAATTGGGTTCCGGGTTCCTTTTAAAGATGGCGTCCCTTCCGGTATCTCCAGTGTGGGAACCGGAAGAGGGGGCATGGGAACTGGAAGCTCAATTTTCCCAGGTTGTATTATAAGTAGGCAGAGCTGAGGGGCACCAAACGTCACATCCTCCTGGGGTGGAGCTGAAGCCTTGGGAGGAGTTTTGAGGGGAGGAGTTGACGTCTTGGGAGGAGCTGGGAAGAGGCGGGAAGAAAGGGTTCTGGGAAGGAGTAAGGAAGGGATTGTGGGAAGGAGAAAGGGTTTTGCCAGGACCGGCCATGCGGTCACTGCCATTTTGTGGGGAGAAGGGTAAGGGCAGAGAAGGACAAGGAGGTGAAGGAGAAAAAGAGGTTTGGCACACTGCATGGTGACAGCTATTCTGTGGTGTTAACAAAGGTGCAAAATCTGCTTGTGCAGCAGGGTCTTTTGAAGTAGAAAGTTCTGCTTGCACAGCGAAATCTTTTTTATTTTCTTTTTTGTTTTTTAAAATTGGGGATTTTCTTTGGAAAGAGGGGGAGGAAAAAGGAGTTTGGGACAAGTCTGCAGCAGGGTGATCAGTCCTGCTGCAGCAAGGGTGCGGAGAGGACTGAGAAGAGCTGGGAAGCAGGTGGCAATCCTGAGCCTTCAGGCTGTCTGCTCTTTTCAATCTTCCCCACTTGGAGAGACAGGGAGAAGGGACAGGGGTTTTGCGGGCAGAGGGAGCAGGAGAACTGGGGACTGAAAAAGAAACTTGAGGATTTTTCTCTTCTTTTCTGCTCTTTTAATAAAGCGTTTTTAATTTGAAGTAGAATTGAAGCAAATTTGTTGGCTTTCTTAATACCGAAGCTTTGAAGCTCTAACAAATGGTTGCCGACCATATTCCAATAAGATAATTTTTTTGTGTCTGCAATAGTAGTGCCAGGAAAGTGGAAAAAAATCCATTTAACAAACTTCCTTAAACTGCTCTTAGAAAACTTAAATCCACCCCCCTCAAGGGAACCCACAACTTGGATAAAAAGTCCCCGTTCGGACACTGAGAGCTGGTTGCCCATGGTGAGCGGCTTACAAAATAGCAACCGAGCAAAAGTGGTAAAAGGAAAGAAAACTCAGCGCCTTTCTTCTACCCCCTCCCTGTGGTAAAAGGCAGAACTTAATAAAGAATGACCCAGGGACCCGAGACCATGGAAAGAAGTGCTTGGGGGTACAAAAGAAAGCCCCAAAGCAAAAGAAAGAAATACAAAACTGCTCACCCGAAAGTCGAGTCCTGGAAAGGAAACACAAGGAGGAGTCTCCCGGGGCAGGTGTCCTACTTCAGAGTGCTGCTCTTATAACAGAGCACACTCAACGAAGCAGCGCAGCGTCCACGAAACCAGCGACTGATAAATCCCAGCATCCAAGGGGAAGTCTGCAGGGACAGAGACACACTCTCATCCCTGTTCAGGTGCCACTTGATCCTCCAGCCGGGGCTGTCCGCCTCAGTGGCTCCGCCAGACCCCCACAAAGGTCGGCCAATGACCTCGCCTGCAGGCTCAAGATTGTGGGACGCTGAGAGGCTAGCTGCCGCAAAGTAGGGAGTCACTGCCGAGGAAGCGGGCCAGACAGCAGGCGCACGCTTTCTCTCTAGCTGGCAGTGTCCTTTCCTCAGAGGCCCGCGGGAGTGAAAGAACAACGAGGAGGAGGAAAGCCTTCAGTGACCAGGACGAGGGTTTATTGGTTGTCCGGATCGGGAAGGAGTCCCCCCCGAGCTGCTCTGTGTACAGGGTTTTAGGGAAGGGGAAAAGGGGAGAGAATACAACAAGGACCAATAGGACAGGGCTAGTTGGGAGGAGCCAGGGTACAAGCTCCCAATGGGAATTGAACTGGGGAGGAGACATCAAACATCAACCAACGAGGGACCGAGAAACAGGGAACATTCTAGAAAGCTGGGTAGGTCTAAAACCCCGGGGGAGGGGTTTTCAAACTTGGGAGCTGCCCATAGATCCACCCTCTGACTCCGACTCGTCCGCCCATTGGAGGGCGCGCAGTGGAGTGACAGGAGGTGGTCTGCGCAGGGACCAAGAGGATGCCCTACAGGAGGATGCCCTGAGGGACATCCCAACAGTATGAAAAGACAGAAAATCATAGAAAGTGTTTGAAAACACTGGCATACTCAACAGGACAAATGTTTTTATGCAAGTCAGGAGTTTTTTGGAAATTGAGACTGGAATTCTGCCCTGATCATCACTTCCCAGAGAGAGGTAAGTAGAGCCCAAGCAGTCTAAATTCGGTGCTCATTGGCAGAAGACAATAACTGTAATGTTCTCACTATGGAGAGCATGTATTTTTCATATGGCAGTCTGACAATATTCTCTCCCTTCTTGCCTTAGCTGTTCCAGAAGGCCTGACAATCAGGACTATATGTAGAATTGACTGAACTCTCTTAAGTATTTGTTTCACAGTAATAATCAGCTGGGGTTCTTTGTGCTCTTCACCATGAACCAAGTCTTTGGTGATGACTTCAAGTTTTCAAGTTGAATTTAGATTGTGGAGGATTTCATGCCATGCCACAAATATATCCGATGCAGTGTCCAGCACCAAAATAAGTGATGTGCAAATATCCATGCCATGGTGTTGAGACATCTGGCAGACATTCTTTTTTGGACACATGAGTTTCACACAGACTCCAGTTTCCTAGTCACTCCGAGTAACCTACTCTAAAAAAAAAAAAAAAAAACAAAAAAAACTAGAATGTTATCTTTTACATCTCTATCTGCCCAGTCATGTTTTCCTTGGTCTCTCCTGGAAGAATTAATTTTAAATGGTGATTGGACAAAGGTAAGAAGGAGTGAGTAGGTGTTAAGACACTCTGCTGGGAAGAATTTGAAAATGTTGAGTGACCAGTGACCTACCTTTCTTTGTTCTTAGAGGTACCATCCCACAGCAGATTACGTCAAGCATAAGAATGAAAGATCTGCCATGCTGCTTTGCCTCTTTTGATCCCGTGGAAACACAGACAATGGAAAAATCTGGTCACAGACCCTCAGGACTTGACCCTAAGGAAGAGTACATGCAAATGAAATGTACTCAGAAAAAAAATATCAAAAAATTAATTACCAAATATCTTGTATTTTTAAGAAAAATAGGGAGAAAACCCACTATGAGGCTATGCTCTCTTTTGTTCCTATTTCATAAAAATATTGCATGTTGATGGTTTTTGAAAAAAGCATAATAACCTACATGTGGTTAGACAGGAAAGCCCAGAGGAATTAATAAAATCTGATGAAACCCTGAATAATTCCACTTCTAATGGTCTACGTCTGGGAGATACACACAAATAATCATTACATCAGAGAAGGATAAAGCCCCAATGTTCCACATTCACCCACAGGTTTAAGAGCACCAGTCTGCCACGCTTAAGTGTGGTTGCCTTGTGGGACTCCTTGGAGACCACTTGGTTACTCACTGTATTGCCATTTCAAGACAGAAATTTCCTCTTTCCAGGAGCTATCCTTGAGTGTTTATCTGACAAAATAGGCAATTCTCTGCAATAATCTGGAGTCAAAAGCTTTCTATCCTACTTCATTGTCCTTCTGTGCTTTTTTGTATTTGTCTCCTCATTCTTCATGTAGGAGTATGTCACTCCTACATATTTAGGCTTCTACACTTGACATCTGTGCTATACAAAATGGAAGGGCTGTGACATACTTGATAGTAAAGTAAGAATGGCCATTTTACCCTTGTAGATTCCATAAGCCTTCAGTAGTGAAAAACATGAATTAATCAACAACATAACAATGGAAAAAGAGTTCTCTAACTGGAGTGAAAATTGAGCCATTTCTGTTGCTAAAATCATGACAGCTGTGATCATTCTCAGCTAGGAAATACAGTGTGGAGAGATAGTGAGAACACTTTTTTAGGTAAAATCTTGGCCCTGCTGGAGTAAAGATGAACAGTATTTATCTCAATAGACCCATGGTTTGGCCTTTCCAGAGTCAAAAGAAGTTAAGAGTTTGATTAGCCAACACTCAAAATGGAATATAAGATCAGGTAAAAAATGTGAAAATTCCAGTTTCACTCATAATGCAACCTCAATTTTATACACCTTACTTAAACAGAAACTAGTGTTTTCTGCTTTCTTAGCATAAGAAAAAATTAAGTATAGAGAATTTCTGAAAACCAGAAATTCAGTGGCAAAGTTTGATTTATGAAAACTGACTGTATAGTAAGTATCACAGGAGAGAAAACAAAGCCAACACCCTCCAACATCATCCCTGTGTACTAAAAATACGTAGGAGGGTGTTTTATGGGGCAAAGCATAAAGTGTAGAGACTACATTTAGCTGAAGGGCTGCAGCAATATTGTAGTGTGTTCTAACTGGTTTTTGAGACTGTGTGTTATTTTTAATATTTTCTTGATAATGAGATTTGCTTTTAGTCTGGGAACCCTGGCAGTTAGCTAGCCTTCAACCAGTATCAGATCATTATTCTGTTACATTGAAAATGGCAAAATATAGCATTTCAAATAATCGTCAAGAAATTATTAGTAAAGGACTAGGTGTTTATTGACTAAAAAAAAAAAGAAATTGCATGTGAATGGGACTCTCTGCGAAAGTGAGAACTGAGAGTATTTGGAGGAAATGTAAAAAAACCCTAAATATATATGGACAAGACAGTATAGTACAGATGCAAAATGACTGGACTGAAAAGAAATTGTCACATTGGTTCTAGAAATCCATTAGGAGTCAGAGGTTAACTAGGAAAAATATGGGCTTGCTACCTAATGAGAAAGACAGAAGATACTCAATATGATATAGATCAGAGCACATAAGGTTTACTTTGTTTCAGATTATTCTAAACGGCTGAGTCGCTCTTACACTAATAGAATTAATTTCGGACAGTTATTGGATAAATTAGATTATTTCAACTTATCTGGATTTTAAATCCAGTTCTAGAAAACTTTGAAAGGCCTGTCCAGAGTAATCATCAGAGTTTTCAATAATCTTTGGAAGTCTGCAGGAATCAATGAAGCTCCGGAAATGGGAAATATTTTGTCTATCTTTAAATTACACAGAGAAAAACGAACTGTAGAATGTTAGACTGGTCATCTTAACTTCACTTTCAAGAGAAAAAAAAGAAAAACCACTGGCAAATATGAAGGTAACAGTTTGCAACTGAACCTTGAAGAAATGAGGAGGTAAGAAATAGCCAAGACAAACCAGCCAAGTTCCCATCTAATTTTCTTCTGTGATGGGTAAGAGATTATTTAAATGGGGGGAAAAAGCAGAGGTGCTGTCTGTCTTAGCTTCAGTAATGGTGTTTGTTGACACAGGTTCCAGAGTGATGGTACAGTGCAAAGTTGTCTGCTACTTTCATTTTCAGCTTTGTAGTCCAATGGACCAACACAAACTGGTTGTCAAAATGCTGTGCCTGATCTAATAAATCCTAACCAATATTATCTAGTCACAGATCCCCATGTGGTAAGGACTAATCTGAAAAAAATGACCAAAATCTGGGAGCACAGTTTTTAGGTAAATATGCCCAGACAATTGACCAAAAAAGCTAGAAAATAATAAGAAAGGCTACTGAGCCTTATGAAAGAATCTGCCCTGTGGCTGATACTATAATGGTCAACATGGAGGATGAAAGAAACTGTATTTCAAATTCATGATTAAGATCAAGCTTGAGAGTTGTGAGAAAATGATCTTGCCAACTCAGAGAAATTATATAGAAAACCAATGCAACAGACAAGGGAGTGACAATGGTTTTGGGGAACGATTATCCACTTTAGGAACACAGGACATTGCACAACAAATATCAGACCACAAGCACCATAGCAATCAAAAATTTCATGCAAAGGAAAGACCAATACCAGTTTAATGCATTTAAAGAGTAATTCAACTTGCAGAAGATCAGAGTAGTCTTTCCATTGTGATAAGGCCTCAGGAGGAATATGTTCTCAATCACTTGTAGAGATACAGGGAACAGATGAAGGAAAAATCCAGAGGAGATCTGTAGTGGTAAAGTGACATCTGAAAAAATGTGACTTGGAAGAAATGATTGAAAGGTCCTGGGACTGTTTAACTTAGATAAGAGAAGATTGGTGGAAAACAGAATAACAATCATCTGGCATCTAGGCTGCTGCTAGGAAGATCAGTAGGAGAAAGAATGCTGCAAGAGGTATTTGAGAAGGCATTAGGATAAACCTTCTAGTACTAACCACTGTCAATCTGTTGCCTGGGGAAGTTGTGGTATTAGCATCATGGGAGCATTTAAGAACAGTTTAGACAAACATCTTTCATGAATGACATAAACCAGCAGTGGAGTGAATGGCTTCTTTCCCTTTGCCTACTCTGAGTGTGTAATCACTGTTAATACATATCCACTCCCTAGAATTTTTGGCAGTAGGTCTCTGGATGCGACAGAATGAAAAATGGCTGTATCTCTGTGTCACAGGAGAGATCAGACTGAAAAACACACAGAGAAAGACCCAGATCCAGGGCATCAAGAAGCCAAAATCCCAGGATGTCATGAACAATCCCAAACAGATGGCACATGCTAGTCACTGCTCTTGGGCAGCCCTTGACAAATACTAGTAGACATAAATGATACAGACTGAGGAGCTGTCATAACATTAGCTAGATAACCTACCACAGAAACGACCAAGTGGCTTGGTAAAATGTTGCTCCTTCAGAGACAAAGATTGAAAAGTTTACATACTTTAAATTTTTCAACTAGCTTTTCTACAAAGACACTTGGAATTCATTGCATGGGAAGTTCATCAATAAAAGGTTCCCCCAGCTGCAGCAAATACAAGTAGCTGTACCAGCCTCTGGTGTTTTTGAAATAGTCTGGACAGTTACATACATATAGAAATTATTAGAATGGTCTACTAGCCTATGATTACCAGGGGGAGAAGATTTGCTAGAGAGGAAGGAAGTGGCTAAGGATAGGATAAATGGATGTCAAATAAACATTTTATTGTTCCTTTTCTGCTTTTTTTATTTCGACTACTCTGGTTTACTGCCCCTTTTGAATGTGTCAGAAGCTATATCAAAATAAACACCCCTCCACAGAAAGGTGAGGCTGCAAGAGTTATGTACACTCTTTCCACGTGCAGTCTATGATAAAAGCTCCCTTACACATTCTAGGATTGTGAAGAAAAAGACTAACAATATGAGAGCGAACACATAAACCGTGGTCCTCAAAAGGCAGCCAAGATCTGATGCCAGGGATATAACTGATGCAGGCAGGGAAATAAAGGAAGTTTTCTTTTCTTAAAGGATAATGTAATGGCAAAGCTATTCCTTTTTTAAAGAGAAAGAATCAGAAAATCAAGAAAAGAGCTCTTGGGGAAAACAAACAATCAAAGGCAGTGAATGCAGCAGTTTGAAGGAAGCGACAATACATAAGAAAAGTTTAGATTACCAAGATTAAAGTTGCTGATGACACTTAAATTCTTGCATCAACTTTAACAGTTTGAAACCGGGCTTCACTAAGTCCTATAAATCACCAAGTTACACACTTGGACATTCCTGAGACAAAGATTTTCCATTTATAAACAGAACTCTTTGTGACTTTACACATTTTAGCAATGGATTGGAAATCATTATGATGCTTTGCATTTGTATTCATCAACAAGAACAGAAAATTTACAGCCTGTGCACGTCTTCCTGTTTTTTGTTTTCATGTTGGGAAGAAGTCAAGGGTCTTGCTTTGCAGGGCCCAGCTAGAAGTCAACAAGAGCAGGAGCAAATCTCCAAGCCTTAGAACACCAGCCATAGTTACATCACAAACTAAATGCACCACTTGGATTATCTGCTGTTTAAAATAGAACTCTTTAGTATGCTATCTATGTGAATAAAAGCATAAACATTTCAGCTATCAACTCATCAAAACCACTTGAGCAAGCATAAAATATCTTCTTGGCACCAGGTAGTCACTCTGTCCTCTTAACACGATTTCTCTCTTTCGAACTTACTCTTCAGCCACATGCTAATGGGTTCATCTTAAGATAGCGAAGCCATGCATGCTTTTAATATCAGACTTCCTTGCATTGGCAAGAACTACAGATTTTTTGCTGACAAGACATTTTTACAACTATATGAATGGTACATCTTTGTTTAGGGGAAAAAAATGAGGTGAGTAAGAATTCTGAACCACAAATGATGCCATGTGAGTCTAAACCAAGTGCAAGCATTACAGACCACTTCACAAATGCAAATGAAGTAAAGTGAAGAACAAAATGAAAGTGCAGCTCACCCCAAAAAGTGCTTTCTTTGTGTTTTTTTCTATAAATAGCCTTCATTTTTTTTGCAATTTGGTTTACACTTACATGCTTGTTTTCTTATTTTACTTCTTATTTTCTATGTTTACTACTGAGCAGGAGTATCTGAAGCAGACCAATTCCTTTAATTCATCTTATTTTTTTAGCTTCTACCTATGTCCTGCGGTATTGTAATTTATTTGTTTCAAAGGACCAGGCATGGCCTCTAAAACCACAGGTCAAGCCCTCCCTGGGGCTGGTCACAGAGTCCACCAGGCACAAACTGAAGGACTCACATGACAAATACTGCTAGTGATTGAGTGCATCATGAAATGGAGCTCTGCTACAAGAAGTCTGTGATGACAGGCTTACAAGGAAACAAGGATGTCACCCCTTTTCATCCCTAAGACAAATCAGTGTGGGTTTCCTCTGTTCTGGCCATCCACCAGAAAGTCCTCACTCATTACTCTTCCCAGTTCCCTTTACAGGCAAGCACATACAATCTTCAGTCCACTCGAACATTAACGTCACCCCTTCAACTGCGCTCGTATACACACACACCCTCTTACCCCTCAATAGAAAGCAGAAAAATTAGAGGCAACTGGGGAGAGCAGATTTCTCCCTAAATCTTTGTTGCTGAAGACAGCAAAAGAGCTTAATGAGTGCCTTGGCCGAGAGCCCCATGCTGGCTTGAGCTGGCTGCTCCTGCGACGACAGCATCAGCATGGTTTTATTCTCAGCTCAGTCAGCACCTCCCCAGCAAAGGACTTCAATCGCACATTCAAACAGCAAGGGACCACTGTCTTCCTCTCTGCTCCTGTGGGTGACATACCAGAGAAGATCAGGGAGAAATACAAGAGAAATCCATGCCTGTCCTAAACTACTGTGGTCAGAAAATTCCTTTTGGATTTGTATCAAATTCCATTTAATATCATCCATTTCTGTGGTCTCTTTTTTCCCCCTGCCACCAAGGTCTTCTCAGCTGTCCCACTGACAAGTCGGCCTTTTTCTGATGTCCCTAAACGCCTGTATGGACACAATATCAGATAAGCACTGGGATGAGTGACTGGGTTAACTGATAAAGTCGTTAATTAAAGCTCTGTTTTCAGCACTGCTGAAAGATTAACAGGGCCAAAAGTTAGAGCACAGGGGAAGTTTTACTTCTAACAATATACACTGTTTGGTAAATAAAAGGCTCGAACAATTTCAAAGAAAGTTGTGCCAAGAACCTTGCAAAAACATTTACCTCCTCAGAGAATTACACAAACGGTGCAATTCACTTTAAAGCTTTGTAGGTTTAACTTTGCAAGTCTCTTGTAAACACTGAGGCTAATTCACTAAAAACATTATAGACTGAAAGCACAATCATTTTATTATCTTAACCATTCATTCTCAATTATATATTCCTAATATTTCAAACTGGCCAAAAATCAAAATTACTGGAAAATTGGAAGTGGGTTTAAAAATAAATTCTGTCTTCTCCAGTGTAAGGTTAGATACCCAGTCGCTGGCAGGACTGTAAAAGTAAGATAATGAAATCATATTAGGATGGCAGTGACTACACAAATACTTATGTAAATACTTTACGTATGTAAATACGAAATGCACCCAGTGTAAACTGCATGGGTCTCAGGGTGAGCTGATTAAGCCTGAACTGAGTCCCTGTGCAGTCCATAGAAAGCCTGCTGCTTTTCTTTCTGGCACTGGGACAATCACCAAACAGTTCATCATTACTGGTTGTATAAAATACTATGGAAAGTCTAACTAACATAAGCAGACATACTCCTGAGGTTTTAAAATGTTTTTCGGTACCCCAAGGGTGTGCACACCTGTTGTTACTTGTTCGTATTATTCCCAGATGGAAAAACATATTGGTAAACTGTGAAACAGTGTGAGGAGCTGAACTGAACTGTGATGAGCTGAACTGTCTGAAAAAAAGCACAGTTTTCTAAGCATGTTTTTGATTTAAATGTTGCAACAGTGATTATTTACTGTGAGGATAATAGAACAGATGGTGAACATTTAGCTGACCAATATTTACTGGTTGCATATGCAGTACATCAGGACTTTTATAAGCATTGGGGTAATGATTCTTAATCGTGGCTTGTTTTCTTGCTTTTAGGCAGGAACTGTTAATAAATAGAATGGAAAATGAAAGGTGATTGCCACTTAAGGATTACACTTATGCCTTGACTACCTTGCATTTGATTTGTTCAGTTTTCATAATGTAAACCTTGTCTGTCAGGTCAGGATGAAAGCACTCATTTATAGTCTGTATTAAGTTTAATTAAACAATGGGTGATGCAAAAAATCTGATTGCATGTTCTGATCTGATCCCAGACTATAAAGACCTGAGAGAGGTGTTAAAATGGCCTCATCTTTATTGATGAATTCTAAAGTTGCTTTTTCTGGACTACTCATTTAAGAGCAAGCTTTAATTTGCTGAGACTGTGCTCTTTTGGCATTAACACTAGAGATACTAAAACCAAGGTCGTAATCTACATCTATACACAGGATTTTAAAATGTCAGAGTCACCCCTGATGGTGTTCTAATTGCTGTGTTCTAATTACATTTCGAAACAGGTGAACTCATTCCTTCCAGTTACCCTACAGTAGTCAATTGACCTCTTTGTGTTGTATTTCCAAGCACCGTTGAGATGTTTATATTGCAGCTGCGGTCTGTCTGAGATGACACGATTTCGCAGAAAAATTAAAAAACACATGTGTCTTTCTTGGTAAAGTGTCTGGCCTATTTTAACAATCTAAAGCTGCTTTGCAACATAGATATCCAGTAATCATTAAAAGGCCTGGCTTGAAACCACCAAGGGTGTAATATCTTCTCTATCCATGGAGCAAATACAGCACAGCATCACAAATACACTAAACTGAAAACACAAGGCCTATTCCCTAACTTAGCCCCCAAATGGAGCATGCCAGGTGGGACTACTGTGTGATCCCTCTTAATCCTCATTCACATTCATAGCAACAATTTAATATTTCAACAACCCAGGCCGAATTTTGTATGGTTTCGCCAGTCTTTTTCTTAACAAACCCTTATCTCCTTACAAAGGTCTGTATTCAGGTTCCAGTCTACTTTTTAAAAATATTTTGACGTCTTTCCTTTCCTTACAAATTAATTTCTACTTTAATTTAAATAATTTAAATTTTTCTTCTTTAATTTCCAAACTAATTTATTTAGTTTCCAATTTTTTACCCTGCCCTGTTCCACACTGATGCCCACATCTTTTGAACTTTTAATCCTTACATATTGTTTTTTACTTAAGATTACTGTCACCTAAAGCACTCTAAAACTGTTTTGAGAAATAATTTTTAGGCATGTGGAAGTGAAAGGTCCATGGATAGTTCTGTTAATTGTTTTTATGTAGAATGTACAACATAATAATTTTATGACAGAAAAAGGAAAGCTATTAAATCAATAAAGCAGAAGAAGTTATGGAAATTTACAGGTATGGAGAGAACAAGTATTAAGGCCATTTAGATTCCCAAGTTCTAAAAGAAAAACTCTAAAATAAGTACCTTTGCCTATTGCACAGAGTAGTTGTACTAGTTTGAAAACAAACCAGTGGGAGGCACCAAGTCAGAATAACAATTTAATAGGGAAATTAAAAATAAATAAAGGCAGAAAACACTGGTTTAAACTGACAGAGTCAGGATACAGCCTGACACCCTGTTAGTCAGGGCAGCGGTAGCAGTCCTATAAAATGGTGGCTGCAGTCCTCCTGAAGTGGTGGATGTGTTTCTGTCGAAGCGGTGGTCCGGTCAAAGGGTCTGCTCTTCCTCAGAAGGTCCACTGATGGCTATGTAGCTCCTGTCCTCTGGGAAATCCAGTGGAGAGGTTGTCTGTGATGTTTGGAATCTCAGATTATATCCAGGATAGAATGCTTGGTTCCGCCTTCTGGGTGCAGCATCTCACATTGTGATGATGAGTCATGAGGCCAGGTGTTGATGGGCCATTAACAGAAGATAGTCCGGGGGGAGTTATCTGTGAGTCATGGGCAGGGCATTGATGGGCCATTAACAGAAAGCTAGTCCGGCGGGAGGAGGCCAGGAAACACTGCCCCGCCTGGTTTCAACAAATCATGAGGATGGTAATAGAATACACTGAAACCTAGGACAGTAGTGCTGTATGATGAAAGAATGTTGAAGAATGAAACACAAACACAGTAAGGAAGAACTCCCAACACCTAGGAGAAGTACCTTCAACCACAGACCTATAAAGAATGGCGAAACTCATTGGCTCACATCCATGTACAGTTAAATTGACAACAGTGACAGGGACTTGAAAATGGCAGAAAATAAACATGCAAAATTGGGAGGTCATTTCTGTTGAGAGACAGATTTGAAACTTGAAGAATTCAACAAAATCTGTAGTTTCCCTGTCACATTTTCTTCACACCTTGTTGATTCTGTAATGTTGCAGAGCATTTTCAGGGCTGTCAATAACAGAGACGTAGAGAAGGGATTATTGTCACAAACCTTTACCCTGTCAGACACATATTGTCACAGATGTCTGCTCCCAAGTACCTGGCTTATACCAGGTTGTGGTATGACTGCCCTTCAGGTAAAAAACGTACACGGGATTTTCCTCAACCTTTACACTTCACCTTCAACCTAGCTGAAGCTTCTATGGATGGGGTAGGAGTAGCAGCCAACACTGTATGCACTAACAGTGGTAGAAGCCCTGAGGAGGCAATGCCCTGCTGAAATCGAAACGGGAGGCTTGCCAAGCAGAGTGCATTGGAAGAGGTAAGCAAACCCTGTCAACATAGGAAAAATAGGATGAGGCAAAGCACTGTAATTTTGAAGTCTTGCTTACACAAAGGCCTGTTGAGTACTTGTCGCTGTATAGTACCGAGAACGGCGAGAAACAACACGATCCAAGTTCAGGAAGAAAGTAGTTCTGTATTAATTAATTAAATCATCATTTTATGACATGGTTCACAAAGAGTGTGTTGAATGGCATAAGACAATTGGGTGCTCGGCCATCCACCCCTTGAGGGGATTGGTCAAGCTCCAAGACACTTATTCCAAAATATCACAAGGCTGGAACAATAACAATCATGCATAACAAACCCAGGTGCAAGATAAAGAGTTAGTTTACAAAAAACCATAGCAGTGTTTTTCATAGCTTCTGTGAGAACTGCAAAGTTCTCACAGAACGCTGCAGAAAGCTGAAAAATTTCTCTACCAAAGCTTTTCAGCGTCTACAAGTACTTCACAAGAACAACTGCTTTTGCTCTTAACAGCGATTCTTGGCTATGCAGGAGTTGTACTATCAGCTTCTGCAACACCATTTCACACACCACCTCTTTCCCTCTAGCAGCAGCACGTGGCTGCAACCATCTCTGCAATATAGCTCGGACCAAGACAAACATGACTTCTACGAATACTATGGACTGTACAATATATCGCTGTTGAGGTGACTGAGCCAGCAATTGTGATGGCTGAGGCGCCAAGGAGCCCCAAAATAGCAGAGGCCTGCTGGTGGACCAATTCTGAGGCTTAAGAATATCCCCTGACCTCATGGTGAGAAAGGAAAAGCCTCTCCCATCAGGCTTTGTGGTGCTGTGCAGACTGAGCCTGTCTGATGGGCTTGTTACCCTACACACATTCAGATCTTCCCCATTGGCTCCCTTTCCCTAGTCCCACCTTTGTACCGTCCCCGTGCCCTCAGACCATTGGTTCCTGATGCTTCCCCCGCTCCAGTACAAAAACCCTGGGACTGCTTGGTCCCACTCTGTTTCGTCTCTGGTCTCCCTTTGTGGCCGGATTCAATAAAACTTGTCCATGGAAACATGCTGTATGGGAGAGCCCTCCTGACTGTTTGTCTCTGGTAACACGTGAGCTATCCAGCTTGAGTGTGTGTGTGAGAGTCTGCGCCTTACAGCTGCGCGGGTGAGAAGAGTAAGCTTGCTGGAGTGCTATACTGCAGCCACTGGGTCGATTCCTTAGCCAGGGACGTTTCAGGGAACCGCAGCTACCCTTCATGAACCCACGCATAGTGCGTTATGTCACAAATGAGCAAACTATTGTTGACACTAGGAACTATCACTATATTTATGGTGACAACCGTGTGTATCAAATGGGCAATTAAAATAATTTGCTACTTAAATAAATCAGCTTATTTTCTTTTACTTGTTTCTTCTCTGAATATCCAGTCAATTTCTAACACACGGGATTTTTTTTGGAAGTGAGGAGCTTTGTCGCAGTTACGTCTGAGGCGTATAAAGGAAACAACACAGAGTCCAGGCTCATGAACAGTGGAAGCCGAAGCTTTTCTTACATAATTTTCTGACTACTATATAGGATAGATCGCAAAAAGTGTGTTGAGTGGCAATAGATAATTGGTTCCTCGGCCATCCACTCCTTGAGAGGATTGGCCAAGTCCTAAGAGACCTATTCCATAATATTTTCAAAGTCGAAGCCATAACAATCTTGCAAAACAACTTGTGAGTGCAAAAAGTTTATGAAACTGTGACCTTGTTTAAAATAGTTTACATAGGAAAGACAGTCTTCCCACAGAATATTGAGAAAAAGGCTGAAGAATTTCTCTGATTCTAGCTTTTTAGCACCTACAGAGCTTGTTTAAAGAAAAAAAAAGAATACATTTCATTCACCACTTTCCCTCACAGCACTGCTCAAAGGAGCTGTTAATAAAATCCAGTTTTCACTGCCTTCTCAAGCATCTTCCATGCTTTCTGACTCCACCAGATAAGTTTCACACATACCTTCCTGGATAAGACATCATACCTTTCATCTCCTGTCCTTGACACGGTGCTGCCATATCACTTATGCAATGCTCTGATCTCCTATCTGGTTGATTACAAGTACACAGTTCATCTCAGACTGAACCAATAATCCTACAAGAGATTCTATAAGGCCAAATGCTGAGCCAGCTGGCTATATTTTCCAGTGAAGTAATTCAATTATGCTGTCTAGTCAGAAATTTGGTCCAACACTGTATGTCACAGAACTACATCTTTTATTGTGTACCTCGCAAGCAGCCTGTGATCCTCTACTATCTACATAACCCACGCAACAAAGATTGTACATATGGCAAAAAGCGTTCAGCTTCTCTGCTGCCTTCAGCAGGGTTACACCCGCCGTGAGTTCATAACCTATGAGAATGGTAAAATGCACTCCTGGATCAAACATGCCTTCAAACGCTCTGACAGAGAGTTGCCTTGTCATGACAGACTGGATTTTATCAGTGCCTGCAGGGAACACATTAGCCACTTTCCTTCTAGCAGTAAGTAAACAGCCAGCCTTCATGCATGGCCTCCAAAGGAATCCTCCAAAGGAAGGTTCTTTGCAGACTTGTTTGTACTGACAGCTGCTATTTACGTACCTTTGAGAATGGCAATGAGTCTCACTCTCCATATAAGTCAATAGGCCTGCAAGGGTTATAAATCAGGAAATAATATTTCTTGCAAATAAGCCTAGAGTATTTAAAATAATCCTAAATAAGACAGCATGACTATTTCACAAAATAGCAGGAGAATGGATTGACTGGAAAGCTGGATTTCAGTTTGTCCAGATGTATGCAACAAAATCACTTTTGTTTTCTTACAGCTGTTAAAAAGTTATCCATCTTAGTTTTCACCATGGAAAATTACCAAACTCAGGGCTAGTCATGAATGGCACTAGAGTCAATTTAATAGTGACAAAAATATGTCTGAGACAAAACTGATTTGGAGACAGAAATTATTTATAATGCTCTTTCCCCATTTTCAGCTCTTCTTTCCACTACAGTTACTTTAAGCTCAAATATCTGTAATCTGGCATGCAGCTAAAAGAGGCCTCCATGGCCTGTTTGAAAAGACAGGAGAAAAAAGAAGTGCTCAGATATTAGAAAAAAAATTCTGAATAAGTCTCCAAATTTGAAATAAGTACTTATGTATTTTCTTTTTCTACCACACATGATCAGCATTACTGGAGCCTTTTTCCAACTGAGCAGAAAAAAAGGCAGTCTCTCCTGTGTGCTCAAACAATTCCTGTGTCCCTTCTAACAGACAGCAAACCCCATAAAGCCAAAAGATATAAGATAGCAAACCACTATTTGGTTGGGTTTTTTTTCCCACTGAAATCCCATATTTTACCAAACATTCTTCTGTGAAAGCATAGCAGTAATTAACAAGTTAAATAATGCCATGGGGGAAAGATATACACCTGTCATCTTCTCCATCGCCTTCATCTGCTCCAATCTATTCTAGATTTCCAGCCTTAGTCCATTCATCTCAATTTAGGACAGTTTAATCATCTATTTACTCTACAGTAGAGTTCTAAAATACCACTGCAAAACAGCATGCTTGTATCATCACAGTAAATTATTCCCATGGTGGCATTTACAAGTGAAAACTGAAATAACATTTTATGTGCTTTTTCCCCCTTTTTTTCTTTGATGCAAGTGTTATGCTGCTTGGAAACACTGCCAGACTTAGCATTGGGTGGAGTCTTCCATTGAGCAGAGACCAGATCATGGGAGAGGTGACAAAAGAATTCAGTCCCATGATAAATTAAATCCTTGGCCTCTCTTCTCAAAGAGTCAGCAAGGATCTCAGCTAAAGCCAAACACAGTAGCAGTTTTTCTCTGTGAAGCAAATCCATCTTCATGATGATCAGGACCAAGACAATCTAAGAGGCTTTCAGTCAGCTACAAATTGAACATTTTAAAAGAAAAGAAGTTTGAGATTAAAAAGGTCAGTAAAAGAAAGAATTACAATACAGATCATTCAAGAAAAAGCCTGGTCTCTGGAGTACATGAGAGCTCATCAGCTTCTCCAATGACTTGGAAAGAACCTGAACAGCATGAAGTGGGTTAGCGATTGACAAGCACCATTTGTAAATAAATCAGGAAGTTGCCAATGTGTAAGTACCACTAAAATGGGTGGCTTGTGGGGGAAAAACTTTATGCTGCAACAGTGTGTTATACTTGCACTGAAATGACCATGTTCCTCCTTTTTTAATATACAGACTGGAAGTGTACTCCTGCACTGGTCCATCTACATTATCCCAGCAATGACTCTTCCTTTGGGAAATGTCATTCTGACGTATAGTTTACTCATATCCTTGCTTGCTTGTGAAAGCAGTCAAGAACCATTGGTCTCTGATAATCTTTTTTTACTGGAAAAGTGGGTTTTCTACCAGTAAGGTTTGTCATTGTTTTGACAAACTCTGTAGAGAAGCCAGTGGAGGGTGGAGAGTATGCAAACTACGCCACTCCCAGTTGAAGAATGTGAGCAAAAGAACAACAGAGACCATGATAAAAGTTGATTGTGTGAGTAAAAAGGGCAAACCACTACCACATGCATGATGAAAAGTCAGGAAAGATGTTGTCCAAAACAGGACTCCCAGGAGAGATGAGATCACACTAAGCGGGGGAGGAGGGTATGTACAGGATGTTGTTTTGTAACTGTCTAGTGTTTTCCAGAGTAAAAGTGATTGTGGCTTGGCTAAACTCAAGTTTCTCGCCTACCCAACCACTTTATCCCTAAAGACTAGAAACAAGAGCTCCACCACCAGGTAGGCTCTCTGGAAATGCATCCAAGCAACAAGGTGCTGGAACTGACTGCCCTAGAGTTGTAGCACTACTGCCTCAGAGCCCTGAGGGATAGAACTAGACTGACCAATACCCAAAACCCAGAAGTTCAATCAAACTGATTTGGTCATAAGACATCCACTCTCACTGGAAGGAAAGGACTTCACTGTAACATCCTGCTTCCAAGCTAGGTCTTCATTCAAAAAAAGTCAACTCCTCTTTCCCAAGGAACTGGCAGGCAAACAATTATGTCACTCTAAGAGTCAGGAGCATTTTTATATAATACTTCAAGTGCTCTGTAATTTGCTAGATTCTTTATTTGTGCTAAATTGCTTCTGAAGAGGGAGAGCTGTAGAAGATATTTTAATAATTTTTAACTCTCCTGGCAGTAAATTAATCCAAGCTGCTCTTAGAGGCCCTTCTCCTTCCTTTACTGACTTCTCATCTCTCATGTACTATCCGCTCCCCTGGAAATTCTACTATCTTAATCTCAGGGTATTCATTTCATTTGCCAGTATTGCTTTTCTTATCTTTTACACTCTTGACTTCACTATGTAATCGCTAACATTTCTCCTCCACATTTAATGTTTGATTCCATGGCTGTATCTCCTCCTTGTTTTGCATTACTTTTCCTAGTTCTCTGTTTCATAAGGCCTTCTAGTCTGTTAGTTTTTGCAGAGTCAGCTTCCTTGAAGGACTCAGCCTCTGTTTCCATTACTGTCAATGATAAGCTTTGGCATTCTGTTCGGATTATGAGTATTGATACTAATTATTCTTTTATTCCATATCTTTTGTTTATCCCTTCAAATATTTTATTCTATCTTGTCAATTGCTCTGTCATGCTACTAAACTTTCCTCTGGAACAATGTAGTAGTTTTAGTTCTCTAATTTTTATAGTCTCACTGTTGGCTTAATAATAAGTTAACTTGTAAAAACCAGCACTCTTGTACCCATTTTTAATACTAATTTGTTGTAGTTTAGGAATGGTAGTCTCCAATTTGGTGTTCCCACTGAAACTACTTGAAACCATGCAGCACTGCTCACTCGTCCCTTCTCCTCCCCCTCCCTTGATGCCGGCCGGACAGGAGAATTGGAGGCACCAAAGGTAAAGATCACAGGTTGCGATAAGAACAATGTATTGGAAACAGCAGTGAGACGCAGTAACAATAACAAAAGAGTACAAGAGAGGCAACTGATTCTCATGAAAATGCTCACCACCATGCCATGAGGAACACAGCAATAGCTGGCTCTTGATACCCTGACTTGGAAGGGACCCCCTCCACCATTCCCAGAAAATGAGGTGAGGTGCTACAGAATAACCTCTGGATCCTGGCCATGCCCCTTCTTGGTTACTGCAAACATTAACCCTGTCCTGGCCGGAATCAAGATGTGGTTCTACGTGGCAGTGTTAGACATGCGAGACATGTTAGACATGGTTCTTACTTCGGTTAGAAAACTGAAGCGCAAACGTGAAGCAATGATCAGTTTAAAGAAATTTCACATCATTTGTTTTATACTCAAATCCATTACCTTGCCTTGTATGAAAGAAATAACCCTCTGAAACCTCTCTAATACCTTATTTTCTAGGTTTTCTTGTTTCTACACATTCTCTGATATCGTAATGCTTAAAACCACTATAGGCTTTGTAATTAGGTTTTTTGAAGTCTGCAAACTTCGGCAGATACACAGCAGGATTTCATATTTCTGTCTTTCTGTTTCCTATCCCAGTCTCCTATAAAGCTAGCATACACTACTAAAATGTATTTTCCTTGTGAAAACTATTTCTTGCTGTCTTTATTTCAAGATTCTGTCTATCTCTGTTGCTTTTCTTCTGCAAAGACCTGCATCTATCTGTGCCTACTTGCCATTTTTGTTTCTCTCTTTTCTGTTGATGTAATTTTGGTCAGTAACACATGGGAGGAAGTTGTATTGTTTTGGTTTACCAACTGCAATAAAGTACCTTCCTGAACAAAGGAGTTTGGGGCAGAAAGTGTCTTGCTTTTTTCATAACTTACTATATCAATTTATTACTCTTAAGCAAATTATTCCAAATTACAATACACTTTCAGTTATAACAGTTCTATGATTAATTACTTGGCATAATCAGAGCTCTGAGAAAGTTATTTTGTTTTCTTATACACCATGCACAAAAACAATTTTTAACACAGTCATACGGTGTCTATCAATGGTTAAAGGGATCTTCGAAGTCCAGTAGGGTGACCCATTCCTTAGGTTCCCAGGAAGGTTTCAGAGGCCCTGCACAGAATATGTGTGAGTCTCACTACACTCCCAGCATCTACTGACCTAGGAACCAAAGATAGCCTGAGGATGGAACAAAAGTGTCTGGTGTCTTGTGTTCAGCTCTTGTAGTTCCACACTAATTGGAAGTTTAATGTCACTTGGCTGAGGCATCAAGTTCAATGAGGGTGCAAGAGCACCAAGCAAAGCAAGCAGTTTGTTATCCATCTGGCTTCCCAAGAGCACAAAGAATGGGACCAAATATTTTGCTAGCAAGATGGATCTGAAGGCAAATCATCAAGACATACAGAGTGCATATAAGGACAATCTGCCTCGAAGAGCAGAGTACCTTACACATCATTAGGACCACACCATGCATGTAATCACCGAAAGAGGTGGATGAAACAGCACAAAGGGTTCACATAAATACTAACTAATCCATATGCATTTCTTTTTTGGCTATGTCTGGACTCATTGCAGCAAGAATCCAAAGCATAAAGTTGTCCAACATAAAATACATATAAAAACTGTCACAGCTTATCTACTGATCTGACCTAGTCAGCTGAAGGCAATTTTATAGTGTCGTAATCATAATTTAGATTTATAATTGAATATATTTACTAGACTGCTTTTGGGGACAGTTACAATAGACAGCCAAGATCAAATATTTGATAAGATTTCATGGCTACAACAGCATGTAAAAAAAGTATCGGCTGCAGCCTCAGAGTCATGCAGTAGTAGACCAAGGTGAAGGTTTTTCAGACATCCAAGTCAAAGAATGCAACTCCATTGCTCAGTTAAAGATACACCTAAACGAGAGGAAGGGTTAAAGAGGAACAGTGCATTTTCCTGTAACAGAAAACAGCTTTCGAACCCATTATCAGCTGTGAGCTGTATTTTCAGTTCCCACCAAGATCATAGGGGAGAGCAGAGCCTCTATTTGGAGACTTTTAGTCCTTTTCACACTTTGGCAGTGCAAGAGAGAGAGAGGAGAGCATAGAACATAAAGTGGATTCCTACCTATTGTTTTACTTTTCACTCTCAATGTGCACAAATAAACTTTCATTCTTGGAGTGCCCCTTTATGCCTAATCAATAGAATACCTTTTTTGGTTAATTTAGGGGAAAGACTGGGTGGGGTCCGAGTGAACAAAGAGCAGGAGACATTCAGACATACTAAGTTGGAAGGTTGCACACCATAGGCCACCAAACAAGAGAGTGGCATTGCTGGGGATAAATCAGCATCACACCTCAGAGCCCTTTTCCCCACCATGACATAGCCCTGAATTAATGTAGTTAAGTTTTTTGACAGAAGAGGGGACATTTGAAAATGAGAAAATTCAATTGTATAGCTGGAAGAGCTATACAGTTATGGTTTTACTCATCACTGGGAAGGTAGTTTTCATGTCTGAAATTGGCAAGACCATCCTGCCTATGAATGTAAGATTAAAATTTTTACATGTAAAAATTTTTTTTGTAAAAGAAAAACATGTACGAAGAATTAAGCTCAGAGATTTTAAAGAGAGATGATTTTCCATTGGGACCTAAAATGAAACTATCACTGCGAATTTATTAGATTTGGAAGTGGCATAAACAAAGATTCGAAACATATATTATGATGGTCTTAGTAATGTTCATTACCATCTGTTGTTAGTGGCTACAGAGAGAGTTTTTTAGCCTGCTGGATGCACAGAACATCAGTGGCCTTCAGTCAAAGAGGTCAGTCAAAAGCATTGCTTTGCATTAACAGCAGCTCATAGGCTACTCCGGTTTTTGACTGCCCAAAGTTCCAGTGCTCCCGTGGCAGCTATCAGTAAGACATACAGCATCATAGCAACCCTTGTTTTCACCATCAGTTTGCAATTCCTGAAGACTTGCTTCATCTTTCTCTGGAAAAATTCCCTGGTAAGAAGTGAAGCCAGTTACTCTTCTGCTTACTAGTCACACCATCACATAAAGCAGGAGAGGTAGTCATATTTGGTAGCTAAAGCTTTTCAGAGATATGACCAGCAAAGGGAGTGAAGACAGGGGCCTGCAGTTCTCAGTGACATTGTATCTTTGCTAATCTTAATTTACCTCCCATAGACATTAACAGGTTTTCATCTACAAGAGTGGTATTCTGTCATGCTATGTGGCCTCTTTAAGTTACACGAGCTGCTGTAGTTTTCTGGTGCCTTGCTTGATAACAAGAGAGTTTGCAAACAAAATCTCTTTTTGGTCCTTAAAACATACTGTGCATTTTTCTCTTTCATCTGTGGATTGAAATTTCTAAAGAAATTAAATGAGCAGGGCAAAGCAAATCAGCAGAGCATAATGTGACCATTAGCGTTTCAACAGTACTGTGTGCGTTTATGAACCCGTCACTCAAATATTAGACCAGACATGATTCTCTCATCAAAGGCTTCAAAGTCAAGCCTGAATACTCAACCGACTTTCCCAAGATGGGATTCTCCTACTCTCAAAACAACCATGTCATTTCTGTCTGTGCTGGAGAACCCTCTCATATAATGCCAGATCAAGTATCATTAGTTTGCATTATTGAGTCCAACTGCTCCAGCATCAAATTCTCTGTTAAGTTCCAGTGTAACTGACTTGCTGCCTTGAAATTTGCTGACAGCGAACATTAAGGCATCTTTTCCGTAGGTATTAGGACTGCTCTAAATTCATTTACAGTTTCAGTGAACTGTAATCCAGTGCAGCCTAAAGGCTGAGAGCATTTACTGGAGAGCTGTATTCCTAAATCAAGTACTGGGTTATTGTACTGGCACATTGCTTAACATTCTGGATAATCTTTCATCTAAACTTAACATCACTATATTTACTACACTTACTTCACAAGAATTTTGTAAAGCTTAATTAATATTTGTAAATCTTCTGGCTTAGGTAACAGTCCCTGTTGAAATGCAAGGTATTATCACACATATTAAAAGTGCTTCACAAATTTATAGCTGTATCTAACAAGTAGTACTGGAATCATGTTAGGGCACCTTTGTTGTCTTGTCAAGAAAAACTGGACTGCTTGCACAATTTATAAAACAACCGGTGTGATGAACCTTTCTACTCATATATCATAAAGATTGATGCCATATTTTAAAATGTGGACATTTTTCTTTTTTTTCAGTTCACAGATTATTTAGGGCAAGCCAATGCTTTTCACCGGTTAGAACAGAAACTCAACATTTATTCGTAAAGTTCAAAAGATGTTCTTCTCCAGCTTAGTGGAATGTCACCCTTGTCAGATCCTGCTTTCTTCCTTCTGTGTTTGAAGTTCTGCACAAAGTCGAAGGATGAGGTGTGACATGTAGGAAAAAATGTTATGGGCTTTAGCAGTTCATGGTGGTCAGATGCTGTCATAGGCATAGTGACCACAAAATGATAGAGTTTTTGCTTCTCACCAAAGTAAGAAAGATGATCAACAAAGTCTTTACCTTCCAGAGGGTTGCCTTGGCCTCTTTGGGACACTGCCTTGGAGAGTCCCTTGGGAAACAGTCCATAGCAACAAAGAAAGACTGGAAATACTTTAAGAAGAAAATCTTAAAAGAACACAGAAGCAGGCCATACCTATATGCTGAAAGACAAACTGGTGAGGTAGAAGACTGGCCTGGCTGAACAGGGAGCTTTTGCTGGAACTCAGAGAGAAAAAGGGGGTTTATAACCTTTGGAAGATGGGGCAGGTGACTCATGAAGTGTACAAGAATGTCATTAGGCCATGCAGAGAGAAAATTAGAAAGGAAAAAGCTCAGCGAGAACTCCATCTGGCCACTACGGTGAAAGGTAATAAAAAGGTTTTTTTATAAATACATTGACAAAAAGATGGCCAAGGAAAAATCTCCATCCTTTATTGGACATGCAGAGCAACATTGTCAAGGATGAGGAAAAGGCTGAGATACTTAATGCCTTCTTTGCCTGAATCTGTAAGAGGAAGACTGGTGATCCTCAGGGCAACCAGCCTCCTGAGCTGGTTGACAGGGATGGGGAGCAGAATGAATTACCCATAAACCATGAGGGAGTAGTCAGTGACCTGCTGCATCACTTAAACACCCACAGCTTTAATGGGCTGGACAGAATTCACCTGAGGATACTGAGGGAGCTGGCAGAAGAGTTTTCCAAGCCACTCTCCATCCTTTATCACAAGTTCTGGCTACCCAGGCAGGTCTGGAGGTTGGCTGTAGTGATGCCCACCCAAAAGAAGGGACAGAAGAAGAATCCAGGGAACTACAGGATTTTCATACTGGCCTTATTGCCAGGGAAGGTTATGAGACAGATCATTCAGAGTGACATTGTGCAGCACATACGGAACAACCAGGGGATCAGGCCTCAGCATGTGTTTAGGAAGGGCAGGTCCTGCTTGACCAACCTGATCTCCTTTTATGACCAGGTGACCCTCTCGGTGCATGAGGGAAAGGCCATGGATGTTGTCTACCGGGACTTCAGTAAAGCCTTTGACACTGTTTCCCACATCATTCTCCTGGAAAAGCTGGCAACCCATGGCTTGGACAGGTGCACTGTTCACTGAGTTAAAATCTTGTGGGGTGGCAGGGCCCAGACAGAGGTGATAAATGGATATAAATCCAATTGGTCACAGATAGTGTTCCGTGGGGCTCGGTGTTGGGGCAAGTCCTGCTTAGCATCTTTTTTGATGAACTGGATGAGGGGGTCAAGTGCACCCTCAGTCACTTTGCAGATGACACCACGTTGGGTGGGAATGTTGATCTGCTGGAGGGCAGGAAGGCTCTGCAGAGGGATCTGGACTGGCTGGATCGATGGGCTGAGGCCAGTGGTGTGAGGTTCAACAAGGCCAAGTGCTGGGCCCTGTCCTTGGGTCACAACAACCCCAGGCAGCGCCACAGGCTGGGACAGAGGGGCTGGAAAGGACCTGGGGGTGCTGGTGACAGCAGCTGAAGATGAGCCAGGGTGTGCCCAGGTGGCCAAGAAGGCCAATGGCATCCTGGCCTGGATCAGCAATGGTGTGGCCAGCAGGACCAGGGCAGGGATTGTCCCCCTCTACTGGTGAGGGCACACCTCAAGTGCTGTGTCCAGCTTTGGGCCCCACAGAACAAGAAGGACATTGAGGTGCTGGAGTGAGTCCAGAGAAGGGCAACAGAGCTGGTAAAAGGTCTGAAGGACAAGTCCTGTGAGGAGCGGTTGAGGGAGATGGGGATGTTAGCCCGGAGAAAAGGAGGCTCAGTGGAGAATTTATCACTTTCTACAACTGCATGGAAGGAGGTTATAGCCGGGTGGGGGTCATCCTCTTCTCCGGGCAAACAGTGGCAGAACAAGAGGAAATTACCTCAAGCTCTGCCAAGGGAGATTCAGGCTGGACATCAGGATGAATTTCTTCAGAGAAAGGGTTGTCAAGTATTGTAATGGGCTTCCTCAGGGACATGGTGGAGTCACTGCCACTGGAAGTGTTCAAGCAACAACTGAACATGACACTTAGTGCTGTCTGTGGTTTAGTTGACCAGGTCATGTTCAGTCAAAGGCTGGACTTGATGATTTCAGATGTCTTTTCCAACATAAATTATTCTGTGATTGTTTGGGACAGTATACAGTGTTAGCAGTGATAGAGTAGCTAATTTTACAAAGACAGCTTTTATAAAATAAACTGTATTCTCCCTACTGAAATTATTTCTTATTTCAAAGAGCAAGACTAATAGCTGAAGATGCTTGCTTCCAGCATTGCCCAGATAGTCAGGGACTGAAAACAGCAGTGCAATGCAAACTATTAGTTTTGAACCTGAAACAATTCCTAACCACAAAGCAAAGAAACAAACAAAAAAAAAAAAACAAAAAAAAAAAAAAAAAAAAAAAAAAAAAAAAAAAAAAAAAAAAAAAAAAAAAAAAAACCAAACAAACAAAAAAAAAAACAAACGCTGATCTACCTCCACAGACCCCATGGCTGACCATTTCTGTTATAAGGGATGGGAAAAATTCCTTTCTTGCCTTTACTCTCTGCTGTTAGCTAAACTCAACATCTATCACACACATTCACCTCATAATCACAAAGAAGATCATTAAAAAGATTATTTTAGCCTCCACAAAGGGGGAAGAATCATGTAGTGAAGTTAACTGATGGGAGTTAGAAGACTGAATCCCTGTTTTATCTGTATAAGGGTGAAATAAGCTTGTGAGAACTGGAAAAAACTGCATTGCCAATTCCTAGCGGGCGCTCCATAAGATTCACAATAGTAAGATTATCCAAATACATGTGAATACACATCATCCAGTGTGTCCATCCAATGTGATAGGTGCAGCCAGTAACCACCTTGCTGCTCTACAGACACAGTACGATAATGCAAACAAATTCATTATTTGCACTTTGAGAAAGTATTGGAAAATCAACTTACGAACACTGGGTAGCCATATATGCAAGTACTTCTGAGTACTGTTTGTGACTTGACAGTTAGTAATATTTAATCAAAATATAAAAAAACTTTTAATCTTCATTTTTTATTGGGGAAGAAGTTAAGGAGGAGGAAGGGAAAAAGTAAGAGGGTGAGGAGAACATAAGGAGAAGGTAAGGTAACTCTGCTTACAGCTGTAGGAATTTAAGGGCCCTAAGTATTCCAAACAAATCTGTATAATTGTTCTCATCTTCTCTTTCATAGTGTAAGCAACTCACAGGTTTTTATCAAGAATAGTCAAGTATATTATCATTTTCTCAAAATCACAGCTCTTGAAGAATGAACGCTGCACATCAGTTTATGGCTTACAAGAGGAGCATTCAGTCCTTACCCTAAACACCCAGCTTGTATGGAAATCCTGATATGCCCAAGAAATTAATCCTTCCTACAGGATTTAAGCACACAGAATCTCCCTCTACAGGCCTCCAAAGACACTTCTTGATGGGAAAGATATCCTGGAAGATGTCCTGATGTGGTCAGAATGAAGCCACAGGTTAGGTGACCTGGGCACAAAATGAAGTTTCTCATGCTGAGGTTTAAAAAATGCCTAAAGTCCCTTATGTCTAAAAGTTCAAAGTCCAAAGGAAAACCATGGGGCATTTTATGATGTGTCAAGTCACGATTTTTAAGTTACTCTCATTATTTTTGAAGTCTGTTTATTTAACATCCAGAAGTACTGCGTAAGCTCTTGGATAAATATTTTGGCTCTCAAGTATGGCCCATCACATGTCTTTCTCTTTAAATGAAGACTGAGCAGTTCCTTTGCTTGATGACACTAATGGCAAGTGAGCAAAAGGCTGTCTGAGAGTAACAAGGGCTGACCACATGCTTTCATGCACTCTCAAAGCCGAAAGGGAATTCAGTGTGTTTGGATGAGCTGCAGTGTGTTTGGTGGCTGATGTTTATGGCCTGTGCCATCTTGAGAAACAAAATGTGAGTTAATCACGGAGGAATTTTTTTCTGTAATTTCAGTGTTGATGATAGGGATTTCAATGCTGCCATGTGGCTGACCAAAAGTTCTACTCACTATGAGCATGCGTAAACACAAACGCAAGCATGTAAAGCTTTGCAAAAACCCTGAGCAGGGATTTTATTTTCTTTTTAAAAAGTCAGTGATTTTACAGGTGCATCTCAAGCACTTCTGAGAGTGCCCCTGCCACTGTGTTCCTCTCCAGTACCAACAGCAGCTTTGTGTGTTTTGCCTGCCTTGGCAAAACACACAAAGCCCCATAGAACAAGGGCCTAGATTCTCCCCATTTTATGATGTTAAAAATGGACTGTCACAAGGCCATCTGGTATATTCCTTGAAAGGAATTTGGAACATATTGTTTACTGGATGTTAGCAGCTACTTGAAATTGAACTTTTTCTGTGTGTATACATTACCATCCTCCAATCCCACAGGAATTATACACAAATATCCAGTTCTACTGATGGAAAACATGACAGGGTGCATTTGGCAAGGATTTTTCATTTAGAACTGATTTCCTTGCCAGGAGGTTTCAAGGCTCATGCAGCATTGTTCATATGGCACCTACCCTTCTGCAAACCATCAGTGTGGCTGAAAAAGCTTCCTGATTACATCACTTTTTTCATTTTCTTGCCATTTAGTAAAAGTTTCCTCTGATGGGAAAAAGGTAGGATTCTTTGCCTCAGCCCCGTTAAACTTTCTCACACAGCTTCCTGTCCCATTTCGAATGGATTTATTGGAAAAACTCAGACATAGTAAGAGGAAGAATGGCCCAAACCAATGATTTTTGGCCTTTCCCATTTCTGGATCTTCAGTTTCTGCAGAGAAGATGGGAGACATGTATGGCAAACATAAACTAAGCAAAGCCTTGATTTCATTAACTGTCTTTCACAGACTCCTCATAGAAAAACACTGTCCTAGATCAGTAAATCACAGAGCTTAACTCATCCAACATTTTTCTCTATAAAGCCAGGAAGTTAGACCTGTGCAGGATTACTGCCCATGATTTGGCTCACAGGGTCTTTGCAGGTAGTTACTAACAAAATCTTATCACAGAATAAAGGAAAAGACATCTTCTCTTCAAGAAGAGACATTTGTCCACATGGCCTCAACCTCAGGAGTACCTCACAGTTGATAGGTTGTGTGTGTGTATGCTATACATATGTGTGGTCTACTCATTTTTAACAGTCGAGAATTAAAGATCAAAGGAATACCTTTCCATATATTTTCAGGAACCTAATTCCAAAGGAAATAGAAGCACACCAGAAATTTTCACTTCACAGTGGAGAGAAACTTCACAAGTTATAATGTGAAGCAAGATGCTCACATAGATCTATTAATCACACAATATGCTGAGTTGAAAGGAACCGATCAAGATCATCCAGTCCAACTCCTGGCCTGCACAGGACACCCCAAGAGTCACGCCATGTGCCTGAGAGTGTTGTCCAACCGCTTCTTGAACTCAAACAGGCTTGGTGCTGTGACCACTTCCCTGGAGAGCCTGTTCCAATGTTCTGGGTGAAAAACCTTTTCCTGACATCCAAACTAAACCTCCTCTGACTCAGCTCCAGGCCATTCCCTCAGGCCCTGTCACTGGCCAGACAAGTGAAGAGATCGGTATCTGCCCCTCCACTATCCCTCGAAAGGATGTTGAATACTACAATGAGGTCTCCCCTCAGTCTCCTCTTCTCCAGACTGAACAGACCAAGTGACTTCAGCCAGTGCTCACACCACTTCTTCACCTCCAGATCCTTCACCATCCTCGTGATCCTCTCTTGGACACTCTCTAACAGTTTAATGNTCCCTCAGGCCCTGTCACTGGCCAGACAAGTGAAGAGATCGGTATCTGCCCCTCCACTATCCCTCGAAAGGATGTTGAATACTACAATGAGGTCTCCCCTCAGTCTCCTCTTCTCCAGACTGAACAGACCAAGTGACTTCAGCCAGTGCTCACACCACTTCTTCACCTCCAGATCCTTCACCATCCTCGTGATCCTCTCTTGGACACTCTCTAACAGTTTAATGTCTTTTTTACACTGTGGCACCCAAAACTGCTCCCAGCACTTGAGGTGAGGCCACCCCAGAGCAGAGCAGAGCAGGACAATCCCCTCCCTTGCCCGGCTGGCGATGCTGTGCCTGATGCCCCCCAGGACACACTTGGCCCTCCTGGCTGCCAGGGCACTGCTGGCTCATGTTCAACTTGCCACTGACCAGGACCCACAGCGTCCTTTCTACAACACTGCTCTCTGGCATCCTGTTATCAGTCTACACAAAACCAGGGTTGCCCCATCCCAGGAGCAGAATCTGGCACTTTCCCTTGTTGAACTTCTTATGGTTGGTGATTACCAAATCTTCTAATTGTTGAGATCTCTCTGCAGGGCTTCCCTGACCCCGAGAAAGTCAACAGTTCCTCACAATTTAGTGTTGTCAGCAAACTTACTCAGTATTCCTTTGAGTCCTGCATCCAAGTAATTTATAAAGAAGTTGAAGGGCACAGGGCTGAGGATGGAGCCCTGTGGAATCCCGCCAGTGACAGGTCCCCAGTCTGATGTCACCCCATCCACTGTAACCCTTTGTTTTGTGCCTGACCCATGAGCCAGATTCTCATCCATCACAGGATGTGCTTGTCCANGCCATCACAGGAGGTGTTTGTCCAGTTGTGAGCTGGACACTTTGTCCAGAAGGATACAGTGAGAGACAATATCAAAAGCTTTTATGAAGTCCAAAAAGATTATATCAGCTGGCTTCCCTAGATCACCTGAGTGGGTTACCTTGTCATAAAAGCAAATCAGGTTTGATAAGCAGGACCTCATGAAGGTGTGCTGGCTGTGACCAGTGACTGTGTTGTCCTCTAGGTGTTTTTCAATACCTCCCAGAATAATTGTTCCCGTGATTTTATCAGGCACTGAAATGAGACTGACAGGTCTGTAGTTTCCAGGGTCCCCCTTCTTGCCCTTCATGAAGATCAGGACAACATTCACCACCTTCCAGTCAGCTGGGACCTCTCCAGATTCCCAAGATGGTTCAAAAATCATTCCTCAAGAGAGGCTCTGCAATCAGCCAGCTCAAGGATATGGTAGATACCTTTCAGTCCCCCGAGGGACAGTGGCACACAGCTGACCCAGGCTGCAGCAGGGACACCCCGATGGGACTGCAGTGCACAGGGGACCCACACAGCACAGGGACATGTCTGTAGGACCACAGGCCCCAGGTATTCCACACCAAGACAGGGAGACACCTGAGAGACTATGACCAACAGGAACCGACATGAAAGACACTAAGAAGCAGTGAAGCAAAAAAATAAAATTAATTAATTAATTAATTAATGAAAACAGTGAAGAAGCAAATAGCAGCAAAGAAAAGTCTTAAGAAACAAACAGCAGCAGAGGAAATGCTGTAAGATGCAAAGTGAAAAGAACAAAATAAATAAGTGAAGAGAGCAGCAGAAAAAACAGTTATGTACACAACCCCAGACCTCCTGTGTCACCTATCATTTGACCAGAGTAAATGGGACAGACTGAGTTTAACCCCAACAAATACAGAGGAAGTCGAGCCTGGGAAAGAGGGAGGGAAAAGTTTTTGCCTCATGATTTTTTTAATGCTTATTTTCTCTTTTTTTCTCTCTAGCCATATCATTGTTCAGAAATTGATGTGAACTGGACATGGATTAAATAAGAATGCTCTGAGAAGAAATGTTTTGCCTATGACCGATTCTTGGATGCTCTGGACGGTGTGGAAGATGTGTGCTTCCACAGGGCAGCTCAGCCCAGCAAAGCTCCCATTTCTCCACACGGGAGTACATATCTCTCTCCATAAACACTGAATAGGAACCACAGTGCCTGACTCCTATCAGGTGTCCCAGCCAACAGTTCTCTTCAACTACTCCAATATAAAAAAATCATACCAAGCTTATTAAGCAGCCAAGCTCAAAGCTAAAGGAGTATTGCAAAATATTCATTATTAAACTTGGAGGGAAAGGGGAACAAGCAGTTATATTTGGTAGTAAAGCACTGATGCCCAATAATGAAAAAAAATAAATATATACATTAGTATGAATACTTTCAAACACAAAGTTAGGTGTTTGTCACATTACAGATGAGGTTTTAGCATTCAATTCTTCTTTCACCACAGTCAGTAGTAAAACATGCTTTTATTTCAATTGGAGGTGAATGGAGCCATTAAGTGGAGTTGAATTGTTAGGCCATATGGTCTCTCTCCTTGTATGTTTCTTCATGTTGCAGGTATTTGTTTCTGTTTTGTGTTTGTATTTACATATTCTTGGCCCTTTTAGTGCCCTAAGGAGACATTTATAAATGGTCATAACACAGTAACCCACAAAATTATAGCCCTATAAATTATTCCCTCAAGCATTAAAAGAGCCTGGGAAAATACAAACACAGACAGACTCAAAACTTTTATTTAACAAAATTTACACCATATTGATGGTGTTGAAAAAAAATTCAAAAAGTGAAAAACTATTTGTCTTACAGACAAATGTCATTTGATGTGTAACTTACAACACTTACAAGAAATAGCTAGGCCTTCCATAGTTTCTTACCAGGTCCAAGCTGGTGTTTTTCTAACATGAATGTTGCCAAATGACAGTGTACTTACTTATCACATCATTTCCAAAGCGAAACACTTAAAAGCCTAGGAATTAATAAAGGACATCTGAAAACTGAGACTTGTCACATAAAAGAAAGGAAATACACTAATGGCCTCTATTGCAATGGTACCTTAGAATATTGCACTCATTGGTACCTTTGTTCTCAGAGCTCCTCTCTAACACAAGGGCATGACATTTTAAATCAGTGGGAAACCAAGGCACAAAAGAACAGATTTGGAAAGATGCCCAAGTTTGTAGAAACAGTGGAAACACGTGATCACTCTTACTTTTCTGCACCAAATGGGTTCCCTGCAGTCCCTCAAGGCTGTTTTCACAGCCCATAGGAGTGCAAGCAGGAGGGTGATGAGCACGCTTGCCTGTCTGGGTTGCCCATGCAGGTCCCTAAAAGCAGAGCATGCATATCTCAGAGGTGTACAACCACACCATTATGCAACAGCTTAGGATAGTCCCAGCCCCCACGCTTTGGGGATCCACTCAATAAAAGCCTCACAACTAGCTTGCACAATGTCTACCAGATGATGGAGACGTGGTAAGGACAAGGGTAGTGTGGATGCAAAGCATTTTGACACACCAGTGAGTGACCAAAAAACCTGGCAGCTGAACTTGGGCATGTGACCAGACACTGCCTCGGTCACACTGAGAAACAAGAAGCTGCATGAAAAACTAAGTGCAAGCCCAGGAAAGCTATGACAAAAGTGACTTGCTGGTTGCTCTTAGTTTCAACTGCAGCCTCTCCCCAGAAGTTTCCCAACATGCCCTACCCTACTTAGCTTGTCAAATTTGGGAAGGTCCCAAAAGAATGTGACGTGGCCATGAATAGTCTCAATTTTAAGGTCTAGTCAAGAGATACTAATTTCTTCACAAGATGATCTGGACTAGAGATGCAGTGGCAGAACACTTTGAACTAAAGTTTGCAGAAGACAAATGTCTCCACACTAATCCCAGAAACAGTAACAACGAGAAAATGCCTTTGTCAGTTGTTTCCAAATGTTTTTTTGACCTCTTAGTCCTGGAGATTATGAATTTCAGATGGAGGTATTGGAATGCCAAATATATTATAACTCAAATAATTGGTGCCCTGGGGACCCACCTCTCTCTGGAAGACTGAAATCATCAGTAGACTGTGTTGCAGGTCCTGATTTTGGCACACATTAATGTGAAATCAAGCCCAGGGGAAAGAATCTTAGATTTCACCGTAAATATTTTATTTACAAAATTCATGGTTATACATTATTTTTCTCGCTATAGTACTACTGTAATAAGATTTGAGGATTTTTTTTTTTTCACTCTTTCTTCTGAAAGAAATGAAAAGTGGGTAAGAAACAGTGTTTTTTGGTATGATGAGCTACTAGGAAGAGATAGTACCTCTGCTGGAGAGCTAAATGGATCTGTCTATCCACCTGCATTTATGGGAGACTCTGCAGGATAATATCCTGGGGTGTGTTAGCTCTGCATGGTCTGCAAAGAAACAGTCCCAGCTCATGTCAGGACTGCAATAAGGCCCAGAATGGCAAAGGAAAGATACATCACCGTTTCTCAGAGAGAAGGCTTTGGGCAGAGCAGGGAGAAAATAAGCTGCTAAGGAGCAGACCCCTGCAAAATACACTTCCCTGCTAAAGCACTGTGCACAGATTTTGGGGGGAGGCATAACAAAAACCTCCTCTTTGGTGTTTTTCCAGAAGGTACTGATAAATTGTTCCTGCCCACAAAAGGTTTCTATAAGCAAGAGGGAGAGTGTTCCGTTCAGCCTTGGTGGATGTTTTGGCTATATTCACAGCAGGACTGGTACTGTTTGCTGGTCCTGAGGCCAACAGCCGTGCACAGAGCACACCACGTGTATCCCCTTCCCAATCCCCCCAGGAAAAGAGGGTAGAAACATCCAAACCAGCTCCTGGGAATGGTTCCTGGAAGGTCTCACAGCTGGGTCTCCTCTGTGAGTGTACCAGCTGGTTTGGGCCACAGCCAGGAACTATGAGAGCTGTTTTACTGGTACAGCTATAGGTCTCATTAATATATCTGTAGCCACTTACAGCAAGCTTGGACCAAATGAATGTAAACCAGATCTACTTAAGATCTTGATGCTTACGGTCATAACGCTGTCCTCAGAGGAAAATAAAAAAATCCCCCTAACTGTCCCATAAAATGCTTTTCTGAGTCTGAAGCAGAATTCCATCCAGTTCATTTTGTTTCTAACAGCAAACAATTTAAAAACTCAAGGTTTTACATTCACAGAAATTAAAGGTTATGGGCATCATAAATTTTATCACATTAATACTTATAAACCTGCTTCCATACTGAGTGCAGGTTGTGCCCAAGTACCAAGTATACATTCTACTGGATATTTTTATCAAATCAGTTATTTCAGCAGATATGATTTATCAACATTTGATAGCTATGGCCTAATTTTTATTTGTAAGTGCGTGTTCAGTAAAATTCACAGAAATAAGAGGTGATTTACTATAGATTGCAGATTGACAACTTTAAACAACCTCTTACATTGCAGAGGTCCCATAACAAATCAACAATTGTCTGGAAATTTAAAACCACACATTGTTAATTTGAAACCTTGTACAGAAAAGTTAAATTATATATTAAGTAATATAATTAAATTAAAACCCTGAATTCAGAAATTCTCAGAACAGACGTCCATGTATATTTTTAAATGAAGTTATCACATTATTTAAATTAGTATTTGTTATTATCCATCAAGTGTCAAAAGCCCAATTTATATTATGCAAAATAAAACTTGAAGACAAAAAATTTCCCAAGGAGATTTCATTCAAAATGTTGAATATTCTTATGCTACATAAATTCTTAAAGGGGCCCAGATTATGCAAGCAGATGCAGAAAACATCAGCACTTTACTGGAAGAATATGCACACAAAAAGAAATTGATTTATCTCCAGGGAATGAACTTCATTTAGGGGTTACAACAGAGATGCAGTTGTATGAATTTAAATATTTCTAACTTGAGTTTTCTACTTTCTAGCAGGTTTTTCATTGACAGCACGAGCATGCATTTCAGTTGTACATCTATTCTAAATTTAACTGAATCTCTTTTGAACACCTTTTAACTTACTCTCCATGTAGAGCTGGAAGTTGGAGAGCAAAAGACAGTTTTTCTACAAGGGGCAGAAGTGAAAGGCATCATTTTACAAGCTGGCCAAACCAGCTACAAGCAGCAAAGGTAAGTAAATACAATGCTGCCCTTTGTGCTTTTACCTATAGATCACCTTAGCTGTCCTAGGCTGTTGAGCATTCAGCTTTAGGAGGGATGTAGAGCATGACTGTGGGCTCTGCACCAGACAGTTGGCTGCTGGGGAGAGGTGAGAGCCAGACTGCACGTGCCAGATGTGTCAGCCAGTGCCATGGCTTCAGAGAAAATGATTCCTGAAGACTGTCCCTAGGAAACGGCCTCTTCTCATTTAGAAGTTGCTACACGCCAAAGTATATGTTCCATTGAATGTAAAAAATTGTTTCCTATGTTTAGAAATTATTTTAAGATAATACAGTCATTCATTCATGGCAATAGTTTTGCTGAGGACGACAGCAATTATGTACAGAAACCTAATACCAGCTTTTGCCTCACTGTAGCAAAATATAAAATTCAGTTATTATTTGGAACTGCTCAATCCCCAGATACTATGGACAATACAAGAAAAACTCTCACCTTTTCAGAACCCACAGTTATTTGCATTCTTATATATTGCATATATTTGTATGTTTACTTTGTCTGTCTATTTCCCTTTTGCTGTGCCTTATCATCATCTTCCCACACCATCTCTGTTTTCTGCAATAAATGTTAAGCTGTTAGTTTGGGGTTTTTTCTGCTGTGCTCTTTCTAGTAACAGTATAGACAGTCCTTCAGGTTAACAGAATGAGGTTAACCACATTTGAAACAGACAACAACCAAAACATGAATGAGTTTGCTGCCAGCAATCTCTATTTAATACCTGTGAGCTAAAGACTTTCATTTCAACCTCTTAGTGTCATACCACATTCAACCTAAAGTCAAGTTTAGTCTTTTGCATTGGCTGCAAGACAGATCTTGCCAGTTGTTGCATTTCTGTTCAAAATAAACCCATTTTATTGCATTCTTTCTAACTGCCCTTAAGGGGAGAAATCTTGAAAAAAACATTCTTTCCAGAGATGCATTCTGCTAATACTTGCTGTGCAGAAGTTACATCCAAGCCTTGTATATCAATACTTCAGGTTTCAACAATAGTCATCATCCTCAACGATAATAAAATACACACAGTTTTTAGCAGACTGCAAAATGTTCCATAAGAGAAGATGCAGCTTCACAGCTCCCTTACTCCAGCCAGTTCTGGTTTATATCTACCTGACATTCTTTATTTGCATGCACCCTCTTTCATATGTTGTTTAAATACAGAGTAAGTTTGCTGCTTCTCTAGCAGTACAAATATACAACCTAGACTAGGTAATCTCAGTCTCAGTTCATTATTCAGTTGCATACATTGAATTAGCATAAGGTTTCAGTTCAGCAGCTGAGGAGCCAAGCAGCATATTACAAAGAACTTTTTGTTCTGATTTTATGAAGATTTGCAAGTGAAAGAAGAAAAGTTCTGTCTTTCTTAAGGCTTCATTATAAGCAGCATTTCAATACTTTGATTGCAGTCATAGTTCCTTCAAAATGGTAAAATTTTACTCAAAGGGTACTTTCAGTTCTATTGATCCTTTTAGGTTTTAACAGGGTTTTGGCTTTCTTCCATTGTCAGAAAGTATTGTTTTCAAAAATCATCATTTATTAGAGCAGTAAGTCTTTAAAAGCACCAAGACAGGCTAAGAGGTGAACACCATACTTTCATTTTTGAAGCCTTCTTAGGAATAAAGGAAAGGTGATTCAGCCTCTATCATCATGCCTGGATCTGCATTCCTTCCTTACAAGCAGCTTTATTGATCTCTGTGTCATTCCTCCCAAAAGAATGGCGCGGGTGCCTCGGAAGCCCTGTCATTATGTAACGTGGATAACATTAGAAGCACGCAGGGGAATAGCTGCACCATTATGCAATGTCAGTCTGTGAATCAGGGCTCCCTTGCAATGGACAGTGCTTCACAACTGTTTGGTTGTGTCTCCTGTAGTACCTCTCTTCTGGTAACTAAATATTTTAGAATAGTTTATATTGACTCCAGGGACAGCTGTTGAGGAGAAAATTCCTTGTTTCAAGCCAAATATGGAGTTCATGGCTTAGCTCAGGAATTGGACTGTACCCAAGAATTTGTTAGGTTTTCTTCCCCTCTGCTCTGAATTGTCCAATATCCCTCCTGCCTTCCCCTCCCCCACAAAAAGCCCTCTACAATAATAAAATTTAAAGCATATCCAGAGTGCCTATTATATGCTGACATTTCCTTAGAGACATAGTGTCAGGGTAGCTTAGGCCTAAATTTTGAGTTTAATAATAAAATTTTAAACAAAAATGTAAAGGTAATACAAAACTTAAGGCAATTTTAAACTGCCCCAGCAAAAGGAACGGTTCAAATTTTAAGTATTCCCTAATGTTGTTGCATTTCTAAGAAATATTTTACTCTATAAAAACTGGTAATTGAAACCAAATAGATTTTTTTCAAAAGTCCAACACATAGGCCTGCTCTCACTTCACAGGCAGGAAAAAATGCAAGGAAAAGAAACCCAGCTAAAATATTTTCAGTATTTTCTTTTTTCATGTTTTATCTTATATTAATCACTCACCATATCAATATTGCTTTTCATGTAAGCACCTAAAATCTGGAAATTTATAGCCCTTTGAAAGAAAATACATTCCTTTGTCCTAACAGTGAAGCTACCATTGGTAAAGAAAACAACAATAATATATCTTCCATTTCCACTAGCCAAATGTCTAGCTACTTTTCCTGTGACCAATCATAACAAATATGTCAAGAGTATTAAAACACAGGAAATACTGATCAAATTCTTCTCCAGAAAAAAAGGAAATATGTTTATAAAATGACGCATTTCTTACAGGAAACAGCTCCATTTGAACTTACTATATCAAACCTGTGTTGCACATTTAATTTCTGATCATTTTTACCTTCATTTTAAAATGCAGGGCAACATAAGAAAGTTACAATTTCCACAAGGTGTTTAGAAAATGCTGCTTATCAAGATAATAACACTCTGCATAGTTAAAATCTATGAAGATTTTCTGTGAACCCCATCTTATACATCACATAAATAATGTCACTAGTGTTTTGTGAATGACATGATACATCAGTTCCAATAGAAAAAGAACTTGCTAACAAGAAAAAACAGTATTTTTCAGTAAAGTAAGGCACTCTCAAGAGTAAGAGTAAACCTGTAACTGCTGGCCTCCAAGGCACAGGTGACTCACAGCAAATAATGCTTAATCCTAGTGATATGCAAAGTATTTTGAAGATATGCCATTGGGAATATCTGAGCAGTTATGAGTTTTAAAAAATGCTTCTTGGGTTTTATTGAGAATTCTTGGTGGAGGTGATGTACCTGCAGGGTGTTAGTCCAGCAAACCAGCTTTACTTTGGCCACTCATAATGGTCAGAGACCTCTGCCCCACAAAAGGTTTGTGTTACAGATGTTTATTTGGGCACAATCAGTTTGGGATATCTACAGACATGGCCAGCAGGAGCAATAAATTTGATTATAGCACTAAACTCCCCAAAGACGGAGATGAACCAACTCCCATCTCACAACTCAAACTTGTGCACCCCTTTTCTAAAAGCCTGTGCCTGGTATGGTTAAAATGTCAAGGTTAGTTTGAAATATAATAAAAACATGAGATGTTTTTGAGGTCCACGCTTTAAAGGCTTCCTTGGAGACATATCTTCGACCTCTGAGGAGGAGGATGTCTCCTCATGGCTTACACACTCCACTTCCAGAGCCTGCTCTAAGCAGGAGTTTGTTTTATATGTTATTTGCTGACATTTTTGTGCCAATCCTATTTTAATATAAAGCATCTGTATAACTCTATTTTGGGAGGAATCCAGTTTCACTGGGCCACCAGGGTTAAGTGTCCTGGGAGAATTCCCAGTGGACTGGTATCCCAAGGGCATCACTCAGCCCAGGCTCAAGATTTTATTTAAAGAATTCTCTGGTAGGCAATACCAGAATTCGTGGCACAACAAATGTTGAGAGATTTGCTTTGAGTTTAATGGGTCCCTTAACATTGATAGGAGGGGAACCAAAGGAGAGGAAAATATCAAGGGTGTCTTTCATGGGTCATATAGTCCCACATTTGCATCAAGTGTGAGCTCCTAAATCCTATTCTGGTCTGCCCTTCTCACACGGATGTGGTAAAACTATTTTCTCTGGCAAAATTTGCAGTGCTCCTGTTTAGCAAAGTACTTTTCATAACACCTACAGGTTATCACCTACCAGCGCTTTGGCTTGTATAAGCATGGGGCCATGATAAAAAGGTCACAGCTTACACATGAAGGAAAGGAAAAACATGTAAGTGTTGCCTCAGTTTTTCTAAAGTGGAGTCCTGGAAAAATTCATGTAAACTGTGTATAGCTGTGATGTGAAAGGGGACATTTGTTTCTTCAGAAGGAATTACTATGGTGCAAGAATTGTCTTGGCAGATAAACAGAACATATTTGCCCAATGTGTAAATAACTTTTTCTTCTGTAAAACTTCTAGTGAATAAGTAACTTTTTGAAAGGCAAAAACACTCCATCTCTTTAACTTCTGTATAGAGGGACATACCTGTTCCTCAAGGAAAAAAAAAAGAAAAGGAAAAAAAAGAAAAAGGAGTTTTGGAATTTTTTAATTCTGCCTTTTGACCCCAGTGGTTTTGGCACAAGTTTCAAATGTCAGACCAAAGAGCATTGCTCATGAAAAAAAATCTGCTGCAAAAGTAATTCTCCTATTGGGGTCACATTCTAGAGTTCAAAATGTGGGAAAATTGATAGTTTTTCCCCATTTTCCTAAGAGATTATTCACATAAACATTTTTTAATTAGAGAAGGCACTACACGTGACTTTGCCGATCGAAATGCATTCGAGTGTCCATCTGTGCAGTTTCACTGGAAGGAATGCCTGCCTTTCACAAGCTGTGTGCAAGCAGGTCCTTCTCCACTGCCTGACCTGGGCAAAGTCATCCCACCTGGCGGGGATTAAACCTCTCCAAACCCTTGCAGCTCTGTTGACAGAGATTCCTTGTGGGCTCAGGCCCCAAAAGGTCTGTGCCTACAGAGGTGCAGCATGACATCCAGCATTACCTGCTGGTCATCCACCCAGATCATGTGGGTGCTGAGGTACATCGGCTGTATTAACACCAGGCTGGACCTCTCAGCTGGGCCTGCTCCCCTGAGCCCACAGTCATAAAGGTTTTCTGCTGGAAAGAGATTGTTCACACAAGCATAACAGAGCTGGTGCCAAAATTTGCCTTACTGGAGAGAGAAGGGTGGGAGAAGTGAATTCTGCTCAGCTGAGTCAAGAAGATACCTTTCTCCTCTAAGCTATGGTCACCTCACCAGCCTGGAACCTCTGATGGAGAATGCTCACACTCCATGCAAAGACTTTTTTCCAATTTATTGGTGAGTCTATCAGGACATGGAACTCAGGGCTTTCCTGGGTGTTATCATGGAGCTAAATGTGCCCACTGTCACAACATGAGTCATTTCGATACTTGCCAGAACTCAACAAAATAGTCTCATCTCCTTGCCTGTTTTCTTCAGAAAAAATGACTTTTAGTTACACTATTTTGCCTGAATTTTTCTTCTCTCTACTTTTTTTCTGAGCTGCCAGTGGCAGAACTGTTTCATTATTTGCTGTACAAAAAAAAAAAGAATTGAAAAAAAGAAAAAAACTGTTTTCATTAATAGCCTATCAGGAGCTTAAAGTACACAGACACACACACTTTAAAAAGAACGAACAAAACAAAACCTAAATTAGCTTTTCTACTGTTTTTTGACACTCAGCAGGTTGGAAGGACTTGGTATTTTCTCATGACTCACAAGGAGGTCCACCACACACTTTAAAAGAATTAATTAATATATCACCCTGCAGAACACTAATGCGTGCATTACTCATTTTGCCTCAGCTTGTTTGAAATGTTTGCATGAAGAGGAACTCAAGTAGGTACTGTTTCATTTCATCACTTACAGTGTCTGTAACCTGACTGCAGTAAAATTTACAGCCCTGGGCTCTTATATGACTAAAATACTATTACCCAAAGGATCTGCTGTATTTTTGGTACCATTATATGCATATGTTTCTATTGGGATACCAATCTATGAGTTTACATAACGTGAATTTAAATCTAGGAAATGTTTCCTTAAATTATGTTTTCAATGTTATGGATCAGACATGGGAAATCCTTTGTGAATCTTGTGGAAGAGCTCCTTTGGAAGGAGTTGATATACATCAAGACAAGCAAGTTGCTTGTGTCTACCCATCTATAATTTACAACCAGATAAACCCTCAAAACAAAAAGACCTACAGGACTGCTAGACAAGTAAGTTAATAAAAGTCCAGCAAGGTGTCCCTCAGTTACCCAGCAAAGCAAGGGAGAAGTGGAAACTTCACCTCACACTAACCCTGACACATCTTTGCTCTTGTTCCTGAAAGTCCTAATCATATGAAGTACAAAGCTGAACAAAAAAAACCCAACCAAAATAAAACTACTTGGAATGACTTGATTGTGGTGAAATCCACACTGCTCAGAGGACAAACGGCAAGTAGGGAAAGAGGATATGAAGCTGTAATACATGTCACTACCTACCTGCAGTCCCCTTCCCTCCTCCAATGTGAAATGAGACACCAACTGAGTACCAGTGGAGCCATCATAGAAAGTGACAAACTGTGAATATGGCTCCTTCTGAAAGCAGGGATGGAGACCTAGCACATGAAAGCCTTGATCCATGAACAGCTGTCACAAAAACAGCTGTCTCCTTCCCTATCTGAATTACATTGGGAAGATTTTAAATATCCTGCTATAGCTGCTAGAAGAAAAAAATATGTTAAAGTGTACAACTGTAAAGGCGATATTTTATTTCTTTTCTTTTTTTTTTCCAGTCTTCACATGTGTGTGATTACAAAAGGTCCCCTCATATTTTTAATTAAAATTCAGTTCCAGAAAGCAGCTTACAAACTCCTATAGCTCTTGTAATCTGTAGCACAGTCCTTTAGGGCATCATTTACCAAATTTGACCAATATGTTTAACTGTTGAAACAAAATTAGCAAAGGTTTGTATTATACACTGCTTGACTTATATGTAATTAAGAGTAAACAAGCTCTGTTGTTTCCATTGGTATCTAATATGTTGTTATAATAACCAGACAGAGGCAACCTTTGCAGTTGGGAAATTTATACTATACAGAGTAATGAAAAACTGGGACTTCAAACTTCACTGTAGAGTACCAAGACACAACAGAACTAAGGAGACAAAACTCCTTTATAAAAGATGTGATCAAAGACCAGACATAAAAACACTCAGATTGACTGAAAGACCCCTGGAAAGAGACCATTCTCTAACAACACAGCCTGTAGAGTTGGTAAGCAGCAGCTACCTGAGACTCTACAATGCAGTTACCCTCACTTGAGTTTTAATGGCAGATGACATCAGATGCAGAAAATGCAAATAAAAGGGAAAAAAATACTATTTCAGTTTTAAACATCTGCAATATTTGATACATTGCTGTAAAAAAACTAAAAATTGTCAAAAGCAGTAAATAAAACTTGAAGATAGCAACTTACTATAAATAGGTGAAAACACAATAAAAACATATAAATACAATCATATTAAAAATGTATTTATGTACCCTGCAAAGGCACTATCACTTCAGTGTTTATGCCATAAGTTTTGAGGAAATAAAAGTAGGAGGAAATTGTTAACAACAAGTACTGATTTTTAGATTGGATCCACACTTGAACTCCCATTCTTCAGGTCAAATGCACTGAATTTTGTAAGATGCAACAACATGTATTTTCATTTTGAACAACGAGTTTTGATTAGAATAAAAAATCAGTACTGAGTTCTCACTGGATGATTTTTAAAATGTTTTTTCCCAGAGGACAGGGAACAGTTTTATTTGAGTGTTTGTTTTTATTTCCAAGAATGCTGTAACACTTCAGAACAACTCTGTTCACATGAGAAAAACATGCTTAGCCTGAAGTCACTTGAAGAAGTAGACCTCACCTCACTAAGGACAAAGTATCATTCTACATCAGAAATACCAGTAAAATTTTAAGAGTTGACACTTAGACAGGAAGCATTTCAGTAGAAAATAACATTCTGACACTAGAGAAAGTCTGTATTGACATAAACTCACTAACTATGGGATATTATTTATACATATAGCTAACATTATGCATTCTATATATTTTAGATTTATTTTACATGTCTTCATAATATAGTTTGTTAATATATTTGGAAAATTATTTTTATTTTCCTTTTTTACAGAGCTGTACAAACTTTTACATAGTTTACATACTTACTAGAATGATGAAAATTGACCCAGGAAAAGAAGCGATGGGACAGTGTGCTCTGGCTGAGGGTTACCTGCATGTGCACTGACATGTGAAAAAGACTTGACAGTTATCTGTGGATCAGTCAGGAAAAGGCCCTTCCTTCTTTTATACCGGACTTTTGATTGCTGTCAGATAGGTGGTGCAATTACAGAATCACACAGAATCACGGAGTCCGTTAGGCTGGAAAAGACCTTTGAGATCATTGAGTCCAACCCATGACCCAACACCACCTTGTCAACTAAACCATGGCACCAAGTGCCACGTGCAGTCTTTCCTCAAACACCTCCAGGGTTGGTGACTCCACCGCCCCCTTGGGCAGCCCCTTCCAATGTCTGATCAGCCCTCCTCTGAAGAAATTCTTCCTGATGTCCAACCTGAACCTTCCCTGGCACAGCTTAAGACTGTGCCCTCTTGTCCTGCCACTGGTTAACTGGGAGAAGAGACCAACCCCCACCTGGCTACAGTCTCCTCTCAGGAGGTGACAGACAAGCTGTACATCCAGGCACCGTTCTGTTTGCACAGCACATGACCCGATCGAGTGTAACTACATAAGGCAATACACAGAAGGACGGTAAATATTTGACTGGTGTTGACATTGCCCACACACTTTTGTCCCAGATGTGAATTTCCCTAGCTAGATAATACCTGCAGTGAATGGTCACTACATCAAGCATAGCGTATTTCCCCTTGGGCTTTGTTCCTTTCTGTATTTTTTCTCTCTTTTTGTTCTTTTTTTTCTGCATCTTTTCCTTTTCTGACTTTGATGTATCTTTGTCTACACCCACATTTTCATGTTTAAGGCAAACCTACACATGGAAGATCAAAAGCACTGTTGTGAAAACCACATTTCTGTTGACTCAACTTATGGTGCAAGTCACTGTTAATGCTACAAAGGGGATGGAGACCAGCACTGTAGTGGCAGAAATAGGACCCTCCTGATGGCTGCCTCATGGTTCCACATTCCAGGAAAAGCCAGCATCCAAACTTAAGAAGGCTAGCACAGGCAAAAGTCGGACACAAGCCCCTTGTGCTCCAAAGCAACAAGATGTCACTTCAAACTAAGCTCTCTTGATTTTCGTATGAAAAAGCATAAGGTAGTGAAAGAAAAATTCTGCTGCCCGTGCTCGCTTAGACACCGTTTCCATGTTCCCAACAGACACACAAACTAATGTCTCTGCTGCCAGACATTTAGCTTCTTAGATGTATTTATGTGGAACAAGTGACATCCAGTGGCCAGTACAGTCAATTACGACTCAGCTCTCAAGCCAGGCGCTCCAGCACCCATCTCTTTCTTCTTCCCTTGTTCTGCTCCCTGTTTACTCCAAGTGCCCAAAGAAAGTCAACCAGTTTTTCTGACTGAAAAGAACTTCTTCAGGGCCCTCACTAGAAAAATCACACGGGAGACTGACACAAGGATTAGGGAGGCAGAGAGATAGCCCAGATCACATTTACATGAGGATTTTGATGTTCAGGTTTGCAGTGAAATTGATTGCAAGGCAATTTATTTTGCAGCTTGTTTTAATCCTCAAAAAGGCAGAATGAAAATTGATTTCCCAAAGGCAGTCTGATGAAATTTGCTACCTGTCTGTGATATTCATCACTGCTCAAAATGCTGCATAGAGTACTCTCAAAAAATCACAGCTGAACAGCTGAATTGAGAAGGCATATTTAGAAATTATATCTAAAAAACCCCAGCAAGACTATTCTGGGACTAGGAAAAGGAACACAGAAGCAGCATTAGGCATTTTTCCTGGGTATTGTATATTCTATTATGGTGTATTTTCATATTTATAAACTACATTCAGCCTCATTTTTATGAGCTCAAAAATCAAGCATTTCCATACTAACTTTCCCAGAAGAGATAGTTACATAAAGACCTAGGAAATCACGTCATTATTCTGTTTTCCTGAACACTACTCAAAATAATATCACATAGGCAGAATTTATACACCAGAGAACATGGGGATGGTCAGATCTTCAACCAGGACCCTCTGGAGTGATTCCTGTGACAGTCACAAGTACAAGGCCCAGTCACAACCTCAGGGACTTGTTAGACCTTGCTGTTGTTCTTACCACCAGAACTCAGTGAAAAAGGACACAGCACAGAAAAGCAGGCCAGGTCCAATCAACAGGCAGCTACCAACTACTTGTGCCATGAAAACCACTACATGCCAATTAGGGTCATGGATGAGTGACAGGTTTATGGTTGGACCGAATGAACCAGTTAAGTAATGACAGAATGCTGTAAGATATGTAATTCTGTAAGAGGCCGAAGTGTTTCAGTTAACCTTAAAGACATATTTAACAACATGTTCAAATCAAGTACTCTAGTGTGAAGGACATCAAAGGCCAAAAACCACAATGTAGTATTTTAAAAATTTTGCCCTTTTTTCCTGTCTTGAAATATAATCTGTACCTATTTACCATGCCTACACATATTCTTTTATTTGCTGTTGCTTACTTTCCGAAACATGATTCATTTTTGCTGTGTCAATAGAAACGTGCATTCCATTTTAAATTCTTGTTTAAGAATTTTCAAGACATTAGGATTTAAAATAAGATTAACAAATATTGCTGCTAGAGAGAAAGGAAAATAGGCATTCATTTAAGAATAAATACCAGAAAAAAAACACACTAGATATATTTAGTACCATATTAATGGTCAATAATTTTAGATCCCACAGCAATAAGAAAATTTATAAAGACTTGCCTGACATGCCATGGAAAGCAAGTTTTGTAAGAAGAAATAATGCAAGACCTAACAATATAGCTTGGAAAAGGACCAGACAATATTTCAAGCTAAGCACACTTCAAAGCTAAGTACAAGGCCGTTTCTGACTAGAGGAGGAAAATGAGGGCTGAAAAAAATGTGTCTATTCTTTTCCCAACTAGACCAGTTGCCTAATAAAAGATGTCAACTCTCCCTTTCAGTTTTAGTCTGTTATGACAACAGCAGACCACCAAACCATAGCAACAACCAACCCACCAAGAGGGAAAGGTCTTTTTCAGAAGACAATGTCATAGCTGCTCCATTGCACATTCTGCGTGAGGTTAATTCTCAGTGGTAATGGGAATACAAGCTAAGCCAAAGAGACCTAACTTTGATGTTTCAAGAACAAGCTTTCAAAAAAACTCTCTAAATATGCAACCTGGCAGTAAAAGTCATAGATACTTGAGCAAAATGTGTTTGTAGAGATAAATATCTGCTGAAACCTAGGTTTTGACAACATACTACAACACACATGCAGAGCGCTCTACCCGCACTGTTGAGACCTCAACAGTATTTATTTCTACAGGATTTTAATAAACTATGGCAAAATATTAGCCTTAAAAGGTCTTAATTTGCGGGAACTTGTGTTCCACACTCTGAACACTTAACTAGTGGCTGGGGTGACAAAGATCATAAGTCCTCTTCTAAATTAGTACTACCATCACAGGGCAGACATGAGGCAAACTGGGACTCCCATGCTCAGAGCATCAAACCTGCCCTGGGGCATAAAGGTCTGTTAGTAAGGGCCTTTCTTTTCCACCATCCCTTGTTTTAGGCTCCCTGAAAATATTGTCTACACAACAAATACAATCCCGTAAGGGGACAATGGTTTATCTACTCATTAATCAGAAAACATTAATGTCATATTACAAAGACAAACATCTCAATATTTACATTTCTTAAATGTCTTTTTTTTTGAAAGCTTGTGAATACTGTAATAAATCACAACTAATTCCTATACGGAGCACAGAAATTTTTGGATACGGCATCAAATTCAGTCTGGATAAAGTAGCCCATGTCTTTGTTTTGTTGAAACTTTATTATAAAAACACTAAAGGTTTTTTGAAAAAAAAAGATGCTTTAGATACCCAACTCCTATTTGTCTCAGTTCCCTTCCTATTATGTTTGTATTCAACACAACTTAATTGCTTGTAAAGCATGGTAATTCTTTCCCATGTTTTTATTCCTACAAACTATGGCCACCTCCTCCAACACAAAATTCAGACAATTAAGAAAATTACCAAAACTAATTTTCACCCACAAAATGAACCCATTAAAATTTATACTGCAAGATCATCGGGGTAATTCCCAAGGCAACCACAACTAGTCTTAAAAGTAAAAGCCAGGAGGGAAGCAATCTTTGGAGCTATGTAGACAAAAGTGAGTTGATACTAACTCTGCTTGGAAATGGAAAAATATTAATGAATTTAAACTCCCACAGAATGCTATGGTATTTCCTGCAAAGAACATAAGTCTTCAGGTATGGTAAACCTAATGCCAAACTCATCAAAACCTGAGCTACTTCCCTGTCCTAACTTTGTAATATATTAGGTAAGTCTGGATGAGAGTCAAATCAGTATAATTTGAAGACAGAATAAAAACGGTATTGGTTGAAAACGAAGGCTCAAATACTAACTTTTGCACCTCACCAGCATGGGGCTTTTTGAGGAAAAAAAAGCATTGTCTGCAGGAGCAATTCTAAAAAACCATCCTCTCAAGTACATGTCTTTTATATAGTAGAACTTACTCCTAAATTAAAGAGACAAGTAGGCTAAAAAGATTTTACAGCTATTTGGAGTGAGAAGCTCTTTATCCATGGAAAATTGTGCTGCAGCTTTATTAAGATCTAAGGGTAGAATACCACCTTACAAACACAAGAGCAGCATGGGACCGGTCTGTGCACTGTATGTGTTCCAGGTTCTGGCTGGTGAAACAGCCAGCCTTCTTCTTTCTCTTTTTAAGAGCTGACAGTTTTGAAGACAATTATTTTGAGAAGAATGCATGCACAGAAACAATGTGTTGCTAAGGCTACTACTTACTTTATTTAAAAAATGGTTGCTGTTTGTAAGCCATTGTACATTTTCTGAGATGGAAGGATATCACACCCCTCGGAACACTGAGATTTAACTGTTCAGCCCAAAGCCACAGAGCTGGTCCCTGAATAGAGTGAAAGAGAATTGACTGTTACAAAAGTCAAACTCATCCCCTCTTGAAAATTTTCTCATTTCTCATGTCATCAACAAAAGACATAAAATTTCAGATGTCTCCTTATTCAGAGGGGTACACTGCAATTCATTAGGGAGATCAATCCAGCACATCTGCAGGATAACCAAAGCAAGGCTTTTTATGTGCAGTGTTACAGCATTTATTACACTAAGGTTTTCAAACTGTATTTTGGTCTTTAGTCACCTCAGCTGCATCCCAACATTGTTTTGCTTAATCTTTTAATAAAATTAATTTTAACAAATCTGAGGAATTGCAACGTATGTCTGACATGAAGACTATGTAATCCCAAAGTAACACAATACACCAGGGCAAGTTTCCACATCAAAACTGAAGCTTCTCACTCATATCCTCTCCCATTCGGGCGTATTTATTCTATTCAGATCTGTATTGAACATAAGGGACTTACCTGTGCCAGCGCCTCACTACCATCACTGGAAAGACAAATCAGCAGCAGTCAAGTAACATTTTAGGAACAGCCACAACAGCTTGTCCAGCAGAAATGGGAAGCTCCCTCTCTTTTCTAAATGTGGCAGCAGAGTTAGAGATACAAGGCAGTAAGATGAGGCCACTGTAGGGTTTCCTGTAAGATTAACTCCATAAAAAGCATGCGAAGATGACTAGTTCCCAAGGTGAACAACAGAAATTAAATCCCTCAGAAAGAGTTAGCATTTAAGTACCAAATGTCATGATAATTTCACACAAAACACAAAATGGAGTGAGTAGGTAAAAAGGCAACACATGCTACTTGCTGCATCATCCTGCAGAAAAAAAGTGGTTCCAAGGTCTACAGCCAAAATTCAGCAGCTCCATGGATAATCTTAACACTTTTCCAGATCAAATTGACCAGGTGTAAAGTGTAGCTTATGATATCTCTGAAAACTAAAAAAATAAGTCAGTGTTACATCAGCAATATGACGTGAAAGTTACAGCAATACATAGCACATTGCATTTGTTGACATATTTTACACTTTTTTTCAGCCTTCAAAACTCAGATATAATTCAATCACACCAAATTACATGGTTCACTAAACTAACATTAAATGGGTATTTTGGGGGACAAAATGCTTACGAAAAATAAGAAGGATTGTTGATGTGTCTATAAATTAGAGACTTCCTGTGTTGTCTCCCTACATCAACAAATTCACCATAAAACTGTTGAAAACTGAAGTTCAGTGTACCATGGTCCATAACAACAATGAGCTTCTGAGAACGTAAAATCAGAAAATTAAATGGCTTTTCTTACCCACATCTGTAATATTTTAATAGGGGGAATACGCAACTGCAAGTTATTACTGCATGAGACAGCTTTAACATCTGCTTGAGCTTTTTATGTTCATTAGCTGGTGGTTTCCATTCTGTTAGGGATTTTTTTTAAATTATGGGTTAGACTGACCATGTAATAGAATAACTTAATTTCATGCTGTGCTAGAGTTCAACCTCAATCTTCTTTCAGAAGACACTTCTTACTGAGTGCGAAGCCCTTTCAGTCCTTCTGTCCTCCAGTTCCTTTGTTGCTTCCTTTAATAGGGAAATGGCTGGATAATAACCAGTTTTATGGGGTTTTGTCAACAAGGGACAGGAAAAAATGGTCAGGAGACACACAGGGCCTTTTCACAGTATCATGTCTAATCGCACTTAGTAAATGTCATACTTAGCACATCTAAGAGAACTGCATTGTGTATAACCTTATTTTCAAAGCCATACATACTTACCTGTGCGGTAAAGGTCTGATCTTTATAGCATGATTCCTTTAATTCACTGACATACAATTCCTTTCTCCCCCATGTCTGGCCCACTTTAACCCTATTATCAAAACGAGTAGCAGACATATTTTGTATCTTGTTCACATAACATTTTAAAAACAGTTGTAGTTGGTAAATAAGGTTTAATAACTATTTCCCATATCCTTTTCCAATTAAAACTGCTTTGCAGAAGTATAGTCTGCAGAGTTCAAAAAATTGTCAAGAGGTGTGAATTTAAAAATTAGTAATGTAGAATTCACACAGCCATTTCTCTAACAAGTGAGTAAAAATGGGTATTAGCATGTGATTTATATATGGTGCACAGAAAATTGAATTCTGAAGTGCCAGATTTTGGAGTGATGTAGAGGTCTACATCCAGTCCTGGAGTGTATGGGGAAAAACAAAACCAATGAACTGTCATTAAAGGAAGATCAAAAAACTCCCTCGGCATATGTTCAGTTGAAGAATATGATCCCACTCATTCTCAGGGAACATTTATCTCCAGGCAGAAGTGAAATTAGAGAAAGCAGAATAGTTGTTCTCTCTTCTCATTAGACAACATTCCTTGCTATCTTTGCAACTGGAGAAAATGTTCTTTCCTTAGAAATCCTTAGGATGATCAACCTGGAATAAGGGCTATGAATTAATTTCTCAAGTAACACCATAAATTAGTATTTTAGGACTGTTTCTGCTGCTCCAAAACATCACCTTTTGAGAACTTGGAGCTTCAAATATTACTAAGTCCATTTATGAAAACGTCTAAGTACATATCTTCCTCTCAGGAGGAACCACATATCCCAGTAGCCTAAAACAGCAATTCAATATATCCTCTGGGCAGCAGCAGAGCAGTTGCATTATGCAAGCTATTATCATTTGCAATTTATTTATTTGTAAACCACCCCACATTAATCATATTGACGGAACAATACTCATTGCAAGTCTTATGAAATGAGTATTTGAACTGCACTGCTTAGGTACAGAATAGAGGGCACAGATCACCCAGTATTCAAATTCCCTCCTGTAAAGTTTTCCTGCAGAATCTGAAAGCTTACACAAAAGCTCACAGGTACTGGTGGTGTAAAACATTCTTGATTTGGTGTGTTTCTTTGAATTTAAATGTTAAGTTTACTTACTACAAATAACTGAGCCTTAGAATGGAAGAAACTGAAATATATCCCCTCATTCTCTCTCGTGCACTGTAGATCTGGGAGACTACCTCAGCAGCTATTTTGGCACTCTAGAAACAAACCTAGCAAACAAGGTCTTCTGTGCTGAGGATATGAAATCCATTCCTATTTGTTTAAGGGTGTTTACTATGGATGACCTTTAATTTGGTCCTACAGACTGAATGTTCCTTCATGGTGATAAAATATCTTCTATCTTAGTTTCAAAAACATCCAGTTTGTATTCTCCAAGAGTGCTCTGCAACAGAACCCAAAACCTAGCAAGTGGATAAAACTCCAAATGCCATTTTTTAAATTCGAACTAAAATACAGAAGCAGGTTCAGTCCCCAATTTCTCTATTTGAATGGACGAGAATTACATGCTTGCTGCATGAAACCAATATAGCGGGATACATACGACTCATTAGATTGGAATTTTAGAAACCACATCATAGACTAAAGAAAGAATCTGAGAGGCAGATTGATAGATCACGTAACAGAAACCTTGTCATTTTGTAAACAGTAAAATTCCCCTACTTATAAAAAATTTCAAAATTTTAACAGCACAAAAAATTTTGTACTTCTCAGCCCAGTAAGAAAGAAATGTGTTTCTTAGAAATACCATTTTTATAAAGTTAAATTTAATTTCTGATCCAAGTAAGTTGCTGGCTCAAGAAGAGCAGAACAATGATGAAAGATAGTTGGGCTTTAGCTCTGTTTTCAGTCCATCCTCCCCCCACGCATCCCCTCCATCCCCTCCCTCTCAGCCGGCTCTGATGTTCAGTGTGGTTTGTCTAAGATAAGAACAGCAGGTGGGTATTGCAGAATAAACTGGATGCTTGCACAATTAATGCATTCCAGAGATGGGGGAGCACGTCAGCCTGCAAAAACGCTATGAAATGCTGCTGGAGACTGGGACAACTGGGCAAACTGGTCTGCCAAGGTTGCAGGCAATTCCAGCAAAGGAAATTCTAATTATAGTCAAAAAGGAAATTCTAATTAAAATTTAATAAAAATAATTTATTCCCAGCTGGAAGAATCAAACACTGTAATGACAGTGAGGCTGACATCTCCACCAAGATGTTCAAATGAAAGCCTGTAGCAATCTAATAAAACTGGACCTGTTTTCAGTAGGGAACTGAGACAAATTAGGTCTAGTGGATCTTTCCAAACTAAATTTCTCTGTAACTTTAGTAATGCAACAATTTGTATTAAAAAGAAAAAAAAAGGAAAAAAAAAAAAAAAGAAGAAGAAGAAAAAAAAAACACAGCAAAGATTAAAGCTGTCTCAGCGAGTCATGGACACACACTGCACACACTGCAAACCACAAAAGTTCCACAGCTGAATAGAGATGAGTGTCCTCCATAGTCGTGTTCTTGCTGCACTGCTTTGCCATGATCTGATCAGATTGTCATAGCCTGCTTGAGGCAGGCTAGAGCAAATACTTCTTGGGTGATAATAAGAAGCTGGAAATAGGGAAGAGAGGAAAACCTTCAAAGCAGCATGCAGATCCACAGGATATAGACTAGATCTTTACCCTCTGTCACACTACAAACCCATAGGCTCTGTGTATTTGATCCCCAGGTGGGATACTTCCAAGAGGGAAGACAGGTTATTGCATGAGTCAACGCCAGGCTGCAGCCTCTGGAAGAGATCTCCAGTTTGGGCTTCACTGAAGCTTGAGGGAAAACATGAAAGCTGCATGTCAGACTTGCGATATTACTGAACAGATTGTCAGATGGCTAAAATTATTCACTGAACGCTCACTTTGAAGGTAGAAACTGAAATCATCACAGCAATCAACTCAACAGTCTTGTAGAACCAAATAACAACTGAAGCAAACTTTTATGGCACCTGGCTCAAAGGGATAGGTTTCATCTCACACCTCAGCCACTGGAAAATAAACTATTCAGACCAGTCAGTTATTACAGCTTTCTTTTCTCTTTAATCTCAAAAAAGCAACACGTATCTTGTTCAATCACTCAGCCCTCTTCATTTACTAGAAAAACTAAGTGAAGTTCCTACAGTCAGGTGACAGTCATACCTAAAAGGAAAAAATGTAAAGAACCAACTAACTAAACTTAAAAAAAAAAAAAAA
>VZTI01005186.1:378162-416043 GCA_013397865.1 Struthidea cinerea
AAAAAAAAAAAAAAAAAAAATATCTTACTATGATTTCCATTCACTACAGCCTTCAATCTCAACAACCTTTGGTGGCAGTGTGAGTCTCTTAACTTTCAAAAGTAATCTTGGACTAGTTAACAACTCAGGAAACACAAAGACAGTGATCAACAGAGAAAAATAACTGATTTTTTATTAGCACTTCAAAAATTATCTAGTGTTCCATGGTAAAGCACATGTTAAAGAGAACCCTGGTACTATTGATCCAAAGTAACAGTATCGGGTTTTTTCCGAGTACAAATGAGAAAGTGTTCCCCCTCCCTTGTTTGCTATTTTTAAAAGAAAATCTAGATCTTTTATTAGCTACCTATGAGCAGAGACATGATGCATACTGCAGCAAGTTTGACAAGACAAAAATTAATGCTTTAGGATGTTAGATGCCTTCAAATCCCCCTTTTTTTTTGCTTAGTTGGGAGGGAGAGAGATGGAGAATTATTTCTCTGTCTTCCCTCTTCTCCCATTTCCCTCCTATTTTTTGCAGACCTGAAGGAAAAGTTGAACACAATGAAATCAAGAGGCCATACATGCTACATTCAAATATAGTTGTCACAATGTTCTAAATCAAAATTCAGTTACAAGCCTTTTCCTGCAGTATACAACATATTAATGCTTGCATAATTTTTTTTGTCAAATCATAGAAAAGAGATCACAAAAATGATCGATCTGCTGCATATTGTTACATTTTTTAATGTATTACCTATTCAAAATCTGTGTTTTAAGTGATCTTCACATAAAAACAGAGGTAGCCAAGAAGAAGTAATGTATTTTATATGAGGTCTCTATGCATGGTGTAATACAAAAAATAGTTTGTTCTATCGACCAAGATGGATTAATTTCAAGACTTAATTCATAATAGTTTGTCTTCTCTAGATATGCTTTCTAACACAAGGACAGTTACTTCTGTTTAACCTTTGTCACCATGGACAGTTGCTACATCATTACAGAAATATGACAAATTCATGTAATTAGGCAAATATTTGAATTTCACTCAAGTATACTTAATATAATAAAATCAAAACAGCAATCTATGTCATAATTTAACTTTGCTGGACTTATGGAAATTAAACAATGCTTTTAATTAAATTAGTACCAAGTCAAATAATCAAAACACTGGATTTTATGTTTAGTATGTTTCTGTGCTGTCCAAACAATAGCTTATTTATTTAGAAAAATTCTAATGAACTCCAGCATCTTAAACATAGAAGCATAGAATGGTTTGCATTGTAAGGGACCTTAAAGATCATCCAGTTCCAACTGGAACCCCATGGGCAGGGAACCTTCCACTAGACAAGGTTACTCAGAGCCCCATACAGCCTGATCATGAGCATTTCCAGGGATGGAGCATCCACAGCTTCTCTGGGCAACCTGTCCCAGTGACTCAGCACCCTCACAGTAAAGAATTTCTTAATATCTAATGTAAACCTGCCCTCCTTCAGTTTGAAGACATTTCCGCTTGTCCTATCACTACATGCCCATATGAAAAGTCCCTTTCCAGCTCTCTTTTGGGCCCTTTTTAGGTACTGGAAGGTGCTATAAGGTGTCTGTCACCAATGCCTTCTCTTCTCCCAGCTGAGCAATCCCAGCTCTCTCAGCCTGTGCTCATAGGAGAGGTGCTCAGGCCCTGTGGTCAGCTTAGCGGCCTTCTCTGGACTTGTTCCAAGACGTCAACATCTCTTGTGCTGGGGGCCCCAGAGCTGAAGACAGCAATCCAGGTGGCATCTCACAAGAGCAGAATAGAGAAGGAGTTCAAAAGTGTTTTTTTCAGCATCACAAGAACGTTAATCAAGAAAGCATCACTAAGTTTTAAAGTAGTAAGTACAGTTAAAAGTCTAAGTGAACAAACTGAAACACTGTGGTCCAAATTCTGTGAACAGATCAGGTATGCAAGATGTTCTGCCTGTGCAGAACTGGACCATATTTTTTCTCAGACACTTAAAAAGGCAGAGACTGAAAAAGATGGAGAATTTAGCAGCTGCTTGAAATAGTTAAGCAGTGCAAATAAACATACAATTCCTTGTCAGACTTGAAGATTACTTGGCAAGTGCCTGATATCCTGTGTTTCATTTAACATTAAGTGTGCACCATAAAAAAGTGGAACCGTATTTTAAAAAAAAGTAACTTTCCTAAAATGTTCCTGATTCACAGCATCCATACAATCCCCAAAAGAAAAAGAACATTATGCTTAGATCTCAAATCATGTAAGCATCTATTTTAGAGAATGTCCTGAGTTCGAAGGGACATGCAAGGATTTGCTTCAGCTTGCATCTGTTTGAAATTTATTCTTAAGTTTTGATGAAATCAACAGTTGCATTGTCCATACCAGCCAAAAAACAGCTTTGATGATAAGACTGAATACAGTTTTGGCACAGTATATTTTAGTGAATTTCCATGACAGAAGTACAGACAGTAAGGAGGAGGAAGTCAGTAACTACATAAAGATGGCTATGAGTTATTAATTCCCTCTTTTAACAGTACAATGTTGACTTTATAAAGAACATTTTCATTCTTTTATGCATTGTCTCATTGGAGATTTAGTTTGAATGGCTAATCTGCCCATCTTTTTATAAAAGTCTATATCCCCTGACTGAACTACATCTCCTAGGAGTCAATGCAGTCTTCTCCAAAAGCCAGCTGCCTTATGACACTGAGAGATCCTTTTGCCTCTCATTTTCTGTGACCTCTGTGACAAAACTGTAGTCAGAAATATGAGCAGAATATAAATCAATATTTAGCTTTGGTACGATTCCCTGACTTTGGCCTGCAGGGCATCACAAGTCTTCTTAGCATCTCCCAACAGCATGGCAGTATTGGGCTTGTAGAAGATAGGATTGTCCACCGCTGCATAACCAACTCCCAAAGATCTCTTCATTACAATGACCTGCACACAAAGAGTTCATGTTTGAAACAGCAAAACACACAGCCACCACCCTTCCTCAAACAAAGACAACACAAAACCAACCTCCACAAATGAAGGAAGAGACATCTCTGACCAAAACAGAGTGCTCACTGCTATGAAATTGTATTTCAAACTTTAATATAGCAGATAAATTGATATCCAGACCAATTTCAGAAACATTTTGTTGTTAAATACAATCTTATATTTCAGATGAAGAGACTGTAGACATTACACATGCATTTACTTTATTCCATGTAATAAAGTCAAAGCAAGATGTGGACTGATGACCATAACATCGAAGGGTTTTGAGACATTAACTTTGAAGTGCCCATGGGACTTCAAAAAAAGTTTCAGCCAGTGTTAGCTATTAAATATCAAACTGTGGCACCTTCAGCAGAGAAACTGAGAAGCTTTACCTTAATTATGTTCATGTTTATTTCTCAAACTGCAATATATAGCTACACACACTGCTGATAAACAGATGTGCCCATGACTGAGTACTTGAACGGATAACCCACAGAACAACTGAGGCCACCACTGCATTCAGAACAAGGTATCAAAGATTTCACATCAAGGAAACACAAGCACATGTATTTTAGATCACTGCAAAACTGTTAAGGTAACTAAACTGTTGGTTCAACCTGGACAGTCTAAGCTCTCTATTCGATTCAGCCATGCATTGTTTTGGGGTTTTGTTTGGGTGTTTTGGGGGGTGTTTGTTGTTCTTTAATTATTATTTTTTATTTTATTTAAGCATATTATTAGTTCTTGTATTTCCACCTCAGTATTAAAGTCGTCAGCTATAAACTCAACAGAACAGGTATTTGTACAGAAATGTTTCAGGGCTGCAGTTGTAAGCAGACCATTTATTCTAATCACATTCTAATAGAAGCCTTCTATTTGATCCTTTCTATTGCAGTCATCATTAGTCTCACTAAAGCCCTTGATGATGATTATAAAATCACAAACAGTGCATCACACTTGCAAAGCACTGACTGTTTCATTGGACGCTTGGAGAAAAGCTTCTTGTGGAAACCAGAACAGTGGAAGAATCTTGTTAGCTTATCCTATAAACCATGTTTTTAAAAGCTTGGTAAAGGTAGGTGATAACTCAGCTCTGTTAATCTTACCTGTTTGGACTTCCAGACCTCAAGAACTGGCATTCCAGCTATGATAGAGTTTGGATCTTCCTGAGCTGCTGAATTAACTGTATCATTTGCACCAATTACAAGGACCAAGTCAGTTTCTACAACAAGACAAAGAAAATGACACTGATGAAAAATTATCTGAAATCTGGACACTGAGGCTGATGCACATTTTTGTGTTAAATCTGATATTTTTAGGCAGAAGAACCCCTAATAGTTAAGTACTCTACAAACATTTATGGAGACAGTATGCATACAAATATTTTACAAACTTCTTGGGCAAATTATATGTGAGAATTCAAATGTGCTGCCAGCTACCTCCAACAAACTGCCATCATCCACAACCTAATTCCAAGGGACGCATCAGACCACCCTGCCAGACAAAATTTAAATCCTTTTGATATTTAAATGTGGTTGAATACACACATAGTATCATCACCTTCAAATTTTTTTCTGCCTTGCTTTTCTTTTGAATGTTCTTCTGAAAAACCTTTTACTGGCAACCTTCTGCCTTTTAAATAAAGATGTAAGAAAGCAAGAAGTTGCCAGTACAATGCTATACAGGTTTGCAAGACCTGTACACAGGGTCATACACTGACAGGGTCAAGTTACCACAATACCTGACCTACAGAAGTTACAATAGTTTTCCTCTGTGGGGACGGGGCAGTAACAGAGATAATAAAGATACAGCATTTGCCATTTACTTCACAGCTACAAGCAATTAAAAAAAAAAGGCTCCTCCCCACCTCCCCCCCACCAGAAAAGTCCTCTACAAAAAGAAACTGAATGGCTTGACTTCTTGACTTTCTATTGTTAAAAATCCCTGTGCAGTGCAAAAACAAAATCAAATAAATCATCCAATCTACTGGAAACTTATGGCTCACGTGCTAACCTGGGAAGTCCTCATTGATTTCATCCATTTCCAGTACAATATCATAGGGAACGCCAGCCTCTGCTAGCAGTACATTCAGCTGACCAGGCATACGGCCAGCCACAGGGTGAATACCAAACCTAAAAGGGAACAAAACCCATTAATAAATTTGGACCACTTTGTTTAATACATTAAAATTGTCACCTGTGACTTACAAGGCTGAGAAGTTCTTAAGTATAAGCACAAATGGCAATTAATAAAATGAAACTGTTTAACAGTTCAGCTTCCAAGCAGTACCATATTTCAAGTCTTGTGACAGATTCTTCTGGGCTTTTACAAATGAACCTTTTAACTGCAGAACTACCATCCATATTAATACTTTTTCAGGTCCCGTACATCACTGAAAACACCAAAGACTAAATAAAATCACCATGAAAAAGGCAAGAGATCATGCCACCTTTCTTAAGCAAAACCTCTCCTAGACCCAGAAATGTCCTTGGCAAATTATTGTATTGATTCAGGTATCTCTAGAGTACGTACAAGAAACACTTGTATGAAGAAACACTTCAATCCAACAGAAAAATTAACAGGGACTCTAGTTCAGGCACAAGACAATGCCTTGCCAACTTAGATTAACAAGCCACTTTCTTCTTATGATTGACCTTAGGAGGAAATGGAAAGAGGACAAAAAAAGGAGGGGGAGTGAAAAGGTGGAGAGCTAAGAAACTGTATCAGTTTAAGCATAAACATTTTGAAAAATGCTTTCAGAACAGCTCAAAAACAATTTAGAGAAAATACACTGCTCATGAGTTACTGAAACTTCAGACAGACCGACAGGGTGGCACCTGGGATGCTCAGGCATGCATGCAGTTCTCTAAGAGTAAAAACCTGAAAAAGCCAGAATGGAGATGTTAAACTGGTTTAGCGGCAACTACCAAAGACATATTTGGTTAGAAGCAAATCTGTTTCATGTTGGTACTCTTCTGATCATCTACTGGCCCTTACAAGCAAGGCATATCCATGTCTACTGTCCTGTGCACTTTCTGTCTTTCCATTTCTGGAGCTATCACCAGATGGAATGCTGACTCACACACACCAGAAGTGTCTCAGATGAATATTGTATGGGGCTGAAGAAAAATGTTTAATTTAGAAGCCTACATATACTTTGAAAGAGAAGAAAAATAGCCAAGAAAAAAAGTGGATTTTTCAGTTCTTGGATTTTGGAACAGAAATCTCTGAACAGAAATCCAAGTAAATCCGGAATTAAATGAAAGTGATTCAGACTTCTTCAGAAAGGAGAGAAAGACTAATAAACCAACTTGCCATGACACATACTTCTATTTCCAACTCCACTGCGATGGGAATGGATAACACATCACTGATGGACCACAAGTCACAGTCCAATCAACATAGATCACTTGTGAATTGAAGACTGTACAAATACATCCTTAAATGGGCAACTGAGCACTCCATCATCAAGGCAACATTAATACAATACAAAAATGAGACAATTGGAACTGCAGCAACAAAATTAAGGACATATGATTACTCCACAAAATACTACATACACTACAATTTTAAGCTCTAGGTTGAACAGTAGGATAAAAGCTAGTTTTAAAAGGAATACTTTTAAAGAAGAAAGGGAATAGATTGTATTCAGCTAGTAAACATTTGGGACCCTGCTGCAAAGGATAATACCTAAAATCAGAAGGAGAGCAAATATACAGCATAAATTACTAACAGCTTACGTTTCACACCCCTCACTCAGTAACACAAGCCATGTGTAGTACTGCAGATAGGCCTTAAGTACACCAAATTCGATCACTAACAGTACAGTAGGAGAACTCTTATTCTGAAGTACCCTTGAGAAAACTCATCACTCCTCTGGCAGTGAAAATAGATTTTCCAACAAAATTCTCTTTTGTGTCTAATAAAATTATTTGAGTGCCTTTGTGACCAAAGCTGCTTTGGCAATACACAAAACAAAATACTCGTGAGGTTTCTATTAAGTACTATATACACATACAATCTTATTTCAAGGGCTGGAAAGCCAAAATTTAAGCTGCCAAGAGAATGAATTTCACCTTTGACTTCACCATTCCTGGCAAGAGGCAAGGAAAGAAGAAAAGAAAGGGACAAATTATCTTCATGCAGGAAAAGTTATGGCATGAACCATCAGTAGTTAGAGACTTCTGACAGACTCTGCTTGAAACCACATACTGTGTATTCACAAAGTTTGAGAAAGCTGCTCATACAAAAGCTTTTTTGGACAAATATTGAAGTGACTCCCAAAAGTCTGCTTGTAAGAAGAGTCTGTTAACCTAATATGACAGTAGCTTGCCAGTACTACTTGAAATTGGATGTGCAACAATGTCAAAAAAGAATAATTAAAAAACATAGCTTCTCTAAGGCTCTCATTATGTCACAAGGTAACATTTACTCACTTCTGGAGTGAAATCAGCCTGTCCAATAGAAAGTAGAATTCAGGTAACCATGGAAAATAGATACCTAAAATCCTTGATGCCTCATAACGTGTCTAATAAAAGCAGCAATCTTGCTTCCAACTCACAACAGCAGCAGTTCTTCAAAGCTATGTGCATTTCAGCAGGAACATTTTGTTACATATGCTCTCTCAGTTGTTCGTAACATGAACCTCAGTCATATGCAAAAATTTAACACAGAAATTATTTTAAAGAGAAACATGTTTTACGGTAAAAATGCTTTCAAGTGAAAAATTGCCAAGTTTCTTTGATATTCTTTTGCCATCAGTTATACAGGAACTCCCTTAGGTTGGTTGCTTTGTTTATAAATCAAGAAAAAAATCTTAAACCACAACACATAGCCACAATCAGGTTGTGTATGACTTGACACATTATTCTGGTACTTCACTGAAACACAGAATTCACCAGGAATTTTTTCTTTTGACCCTGACAACCTAAGGTGGGGCTTGCTTACCACCACCAACTGTCAAATACTGAAGTAAGTGCACATCACCTCACTACTCACACTTCATAGATAAACAGCATGAAGCAAGGATATTCAACTTTTTTAACCAGCCTCTACTAGATACCTTATAGTTTTATAAAGACAACACAGCACACAAGTTTATGTTTCTAACTTCTTCGAGTAATACAAAGTGCAGCATTTTATTTTAAATGTAGATTAAATACCTAAAACTCCTGACATACACGTATCTAGCACTTTCAGCACAGAAAACACTTCATCTGGAGTTGAGTGGGATAGAAAGGACTGAACATGGCAGAAGCAGTATGAAGTTAGTAATATAAAAAAAAGACAACTATAGCACGAAAAATTACTAAAAAAATCTCAGAACAGAAATTACTTCTCATACTGCTCATAAAGTCAGTATCTATCTTTATGACAGCTGGCTGGATAACATTCTTATAATCAATACTGAAAGAGCTGGCTCAGAAGAACAGCACCTAACCCAGTGCAGAAGTGTTTCAGGATCACTTCATCCATGCAAAGATAGGGCTGCTGTCATTATACCAAAGCTGGGCAGAGCAAAGTAACATCTGGCTGGTGCTTAATTTAGCTTACTCACCACTTTAAATGCTGTACTTGCCCAAGGGTTTTGCCTCACTTAAAGTTCCTCACATCTCATTCACTTTATTTAGACACCTCTTTGCAGCTCTGTTTTCAGTATAAACAACAACCCATTACTCTAGGTAACAGGACGTGAAAAAAACCACCAACAAACTAGATGAACAGAGAAGAGCATCACTCAGATATTCCACAGCTTGAATTCTGCCACATAACAGCTGCAGTGCAGCATGACTTCAGAGTATCACAGTATAATGTTCATCACACATATGGATGATTCTGTAGGTTACAAACATCAACACACAAGCTAGCCCAGCTAGTTTAGACCTGCTGTCATGCCTAAAGCAACATATGCCCCTAAAACCAGTCCTACAGCATGAACCAAGCTTGGTGGCTCTCCTGCAGCCAAGTCAGTTAAATTTAAATAGAGTTAGATAGCTAAATTACATACACTTAAATGAGGACTGATACTGGCTCCCTATTTCCAACCACTATCATTTATGACAGCAGGGACAGGATCCAGATGGATCTCAGCTCAGTGCAATAGCCTTCCCAAGAACCCAAATACAGGCAAAAAACAAGAGCCTGCTTCCACAAAGCATCATACGCTGACGTAGTAAGGTCATCCAGAGGCGAGCTGACCCATATGGAACCAATAGCACACCTACAATCCTCCCCCAGGAGCACACAGCTACAGCTGCACCCTCGCAGAAGCCATCAGGCACTGCACAATTTGCTAGTTCTAACTACCTCAATAAAGCACTGGAGCTAAACAGACCCGTTGGGCTCCAGCCGTCCCTTCATCAGCAGCATTAATAAGTAAGAACCACACGCTAAAGTCAATTACAAACCAAGAACTGACACATAGGTACACACTTTGTTTTTTGTGCTGTGTGTAACTCAGCTTCCCAGAAACCTGCACCAGCACACATTGTTCCTATGCTGCCGCTCACCAGTGACAGTAACTCCCATCTTGCACATGTGAGCTACTCATGTGTTAAGGCTGCTTGGAACAGCATCTTAACAGCTCATCCTTTAAAATTCTTCTAGATTTTCATGTAGAGCTACAACAGATGATGGCTTTAAATTGATACCATAAACAGTTGTAGGTAATCAGTCTTATTTATTAATTTGCAGATAAATGTGTAACTGATACCCATGCACACGTTCTATTACATCCAAGAAATTAAACAGTGGAGGAAAAAGCAGAACCCTAAACACATTTGATTAGAGCTCAACCACTGCAGAATCAATTAAAAAAAAAATCAAAAACCGCAAGTAAACACCAAATCAATACTACCACATTTTCAAAAATACAGAAAACTTGTTTTCATGTGTTAAAAAGAAATTACATTCTCCAGCGTAAAAACACAGAAATCCAAGTCCTTCAAGATATCTACCTATAAAAAGTAGGTTAAAAAAACCCCAAACCAAAATACTAACTTACTAGCAACTATTTTGAAGGGCCGTTGAAACAGCAATGTGCATGTCTCTCAACTATGAATTACCAGAAAAACAACTTGTTAACTATGCAATTATTTAGAAAGTCTACACAAAGCACAATTTTAAGAGTCCTTCCACACAAAAATGCATTTTTCTTACCAAGAACATCTTACTATGCAGGAAAACGAAACATATTGATAGAGAACATCTCAGGAAAGTAATACTGTGGTAAAAACTAGGACAGTTAACTTGATGTGGATATGGAGAGTATCAACAACCCTTGCACATATGAGAACATACAGTTTTAGATTGTAATTATGCTTCTATATACAAAATTACTACAGAATATAATTTTATTATATAGAAAAAATCAGAATTTCACAACCGGGGTTCTACAAACAACATAACATGTGGCTGATGAACTTTGGTAAGGCAAGAACTTTCAACAATTTACTTAGCTCTAACTTTGCAGAAATACAACACCAGTTGTAGAACAGCCATTTCCTCTCCAAGGCCAATAGATTCTGGGGGCTATGGGATTTAGCCTATAAAAAGTTTTGTTGTTTATCCATCCATGACAAGGGAAAGCTATACTCAAGGCTCAGTAATATCCAGCTTTCTCTGTGACTTTACTAATGCATTAAAGATGTGATCTGCTGCAAGACCATCTCAAGTGAGCGATGATGTTAGCTATGCAACTGAGTAACTAAAACAGTCTAAAGTTTCCAAAAACTCTCCTGTATTTCTAAATTTAAATCCAGTCAAAGGTTACGCATCATGTTATATAATCTGCGGTCTTCACTGAGAATGTTATGGCTATAGGCAAAGCAAATTAAAACAACAGCTTCTCTGGATCAGTGGTGAGCCATGAAGCAAAAAAACAGACCATATGACAGTCGCAATTTTTCTTGGCACACGATGGGCATTACAGACTGATGCAATCCTGTGTCCGTGCTGGCAGCCCTCCACAGCGCGTGTGTGAGAGTGTCACTACATCTGGATGGTGAGTGTATTAGGGTCCCGAGGCACTCCAGGCCTACTGAAACCAGAGGACAACAGCTGCACTCAATGAACACCATGGGAGCTCAGCAAAGTGATGAAAGGCCTGAATTACCACAAACTGTAAATACAGATTTATTTCATTAAAATACTAGGTAACCACTGCAGTGATCCCTTCCTGAAATTGACTCATTTCAAGTACAAGCCATTTATTTCAAGGACTCATTCACTTTTCTTCCTTGCAAAGCCAACATAAAAGGCAGAAACAATATTTTTTTTAATTTCACCAAGGTTGGTCAAAAAAAAAAGCTAACCCCCCACAGAAGCACTGAAAGGAAAGCCAGAAGTATACAAGACTGTCACCACATTAGCCATGAAAGGGTTTTTTCTGTTGCACAACTAAGGCGTCTTCAAATATTTTAATGCAATCTGGACACACACAGAGCTGTTGCTAAACATGGAGAAACAAGGTGTGAAGACTGCTCCAGGAAGCAAACACACCACCACACACCCTCATTTCTCATGTATGCATGAACAAATACATTCATAAAAAAATTTTATACGCAAAATTGCAAAATCCTGGTTAAACAGTAACAAGTAATTGCTGCTAAGCCCTAGAACTCTGCTGTTATCCAACACAATGCTGTAACACATTGCAAAAACTTACATGCAACTTTTTTATAAGGTTAGAAAAGTAGTGGAAGAAGAAAAGCAAAACCAAAAAACACTAATTACTAGAGTACTGATTCCAAAGAGAAGTCACCATCTAATTGAAATAAACATATGGAAATCAGAGAATGAGTCTGGCTAGCTAGCATCTGGCAAAATACCTTGTCTGAAATGAAAACTGAGCCTCGATTGATTTTAAAATATTAAGTTATCATAATTAGAAAACAAGCATAATTTCAAAAAATCATCAAGAAAGACATAATGTTTGCCTTCCAGTACTTTCAGAATCTGTAAGGTCTACAGAAAAACTGAAGAACAAAGGGACATGAGGCCAATACTGGCAACTTAAGAATTATCTCTGCTTTTTGGAGCAGCACTCCAGCAGAATAAATTCATGAGAGTGGAGACATGCACTCCCATAATCCTTTCATGCAACACTTAAAGAACCCTAATAGCAGTCTTGCTTCCAATAGTAAAATCTTATGGGAACCCCGTAAGTGTAGGCCTAAGTTGCTTAATGGTTTGGAGTATCTGCCACAAGAGGAGAGGCTGAAAACTGGGATTCTTCAGCCTGCAGAAGAGAAGGATCAAGGGAATCTTATCACTGTGTATAAATACAGATGGAGGGCAATAAAAAAGACAGAGCCAGATTCTTCTCAGGGGTATCCAGGGAACAGGCAAGAGGTAACAGTTCCAAATTGAAATATGGGAAAAATCAGTTGTACCCTAAGGATGACTGAACATCATAAGAAACTGCCCAAAGAGGCTGTCATTCTCCATCTCTGGAGACAAGATATTAAAAATCCAATAGGAAAAGATTCTAGGCAACTTCTCCAGTTGATTCTGGTCTGAGCAAGGGGGCTGTATGAACTAGACAATCCAGAAATCTCTTTAACTTTGCTATTCTGTGCCTCTGTCAATGTTGAAAAAAGTATTAAGCCAAAACTAAGACTTCTAGGGGGTTTTGATGAAAAAAACAAAACAAAACAAAACAGCTGTAATACTTCTCATGAAGGAAAGCACTTACCTGACATTTTTCCCTTGATCTCTCAACATCTTCACCAGATCAGCTATTGGGTACTGAGCTTTTGCTGCACATAAACCATAACCTGAAAGAATTTCAAAATTTTAACTTATTTTCCTGTTTTACTGCAGAAAGACTAGTTATAGACAATAAGAGTACCTTCCACACAAAGAGAAGCTCTTATAATTAAAAATAAATAAAATAAATACATACACATCAGATTCTCATATCTTCACAGCCTTTTTTTCATCTCTTTTTTCATCTCCTGACTGCTTACAGTGCAGTGATTTGACCAGTCAAACTACAAAGGCAACTAATTTCACCTTTACAAAAAGACATGTTCCTTTCTCTATCAGAAAAGGATGTTTCAAACAGGTATTTTGAAAAATTGATAAAAGGGCAATTGCTAGGTTACTTCACAACCATTATCCTCAACAGAATTTCAATCTGTGTAATGCAAAGGTGGATATGGCTTTTATCAGTAAATAATCTTTTCAGACTTTCTGTCTGAGCTAATTCATCAAAGCAACTATACCCAGGAGAAAAGCAAAGAGCATATATTTTTAATGGTGTCCTCAAGGTTTGACAATAGGAGAAAGAGGCAAACTCCTTGAAGGTGGTTGCAAGTTTCACTAGAAACAAAAGTAACTTCCCAAATTAGAACCCTGCCTCACTGATGGTCTCATTAAAGTTGAAGCAAAATGAAAGATGACTTTTTATTTTCACATTCTTCACATTCCAGTGCTAAAATGAGTTTAACACAATAGTCATGACATTCAGTTGAAGGCGAAGTTTTGATCTGTCCCCTACCTGAGTTTTCCTATCAGGGAATGTGCTACTGAACAACATGAACAGCCTTCAACTGTAATAATAGTTTCAGACAACTCAGCTTTTGGTTTTCAGGTTGGGTTTTTTTACTTTAATCACAGTATTTATATTAACTACATCTTGGATGGGGGTTTTTTGCCTTTTTTTTTTTTTTTTTTCATAAAGCAATGCAGAATTGAGCACGTACATGAGGAGTGTAAACAAAATCCTGTCTTTCAGGAATTTAACAGACAGATGTATTGGTACCACTGGTATTGTGGTACTGCTTGGAAATTCACAGTTAATTTTCTGTACAGCTGTTGTGGTGTAAGCTTAATTTGAAATACAGTCTTTGTTCTGAAGATTTTAAAATGCAAATAAAAACAACAAACGTTGAAGAGACATACACAGAAAAATTAAGCGGCACACATCTCTGCACAGAGGAATGACAACTGACACAGGAACAAAAACAAATCACATGGATCCAGTCAACATTTGACATGCTGCTGCCATGCTGAATCTTCAGGCTACAGTTTTTTGGTTTGTTTTGTGTTTTTGTTTGGTTGGGATCTTTTTTCTTTTATAATACATCCTCTGAACATCTTGCTGCATAAGTCAAGAAAGTCTTACCTGGAGTAATAATAATACTATTGGCTTCTTTTATCATTTCAATTGCATTGTCCACATTGATTTCTGTGTGAGTTCCAGTAATTTCCATGGGTTTCCCACCAGCTGTTGACGCAGTGCCATAGCCCCCAAGAATCACATTTGCAAGTGAACGGTTCATAGCCTGAAAGACAGGATGGTTTTGATCATACAAAAATGAAATTCAAAAATAAAGGTGAGAGTCCACAAAGAAAACTTCTGAAAAAAATTTCTGAAAATATTAAAGACTTTCTGACAATAGTCTTTATATGCTGGTTTTGCCTTCTTAAAAAGACCCAAAGCCTTGTAAAACAGGCTCTTTAAAACAGTTTAACACAGCAATCACCAAACATCAGCTTCAAACACGTTACACTACACATGTGATGGGAGAGCACCAACATTTCCCCTAAACAAAGAACAAAACAACACAAATAGCAAATATTGGTCTCTTTTTGTTCTTAAAAGAGAGGAATATAAAGGAATGCATATTTGATGCCAGAATTTCTAAAAAAAATTTTACATTCATATATATACACACACAAAATTTTTGCAAGATATTTTCCATAGTTTCTAACCAATTCAACATGTAAGCACAGCACTGCTCCATGACAGGACGGAACCCACAAAGCTAGTAGTATAGGCAGTACCAGAGCAAAACTTCTACAGCAACAAGACCAGAAAACACAAAAGCCACACAAAATTAGCCACACAAAACCAGCCACACTGTAAAGAACTGAAGGGGGCCATTAACTTACTGGCTGACCACCTAAGGAAAACAAGAGACTTTAACTAGAAGGTTTAAGACAAGAACACACCCTGAACACCTGGCTCCATTAGACACATAGCCAGGAAAAGCCATTGGCTAAATGCTTTTTCTGGCACGTCTACTTGTGTCTGTGGTCCCAAAGCAATATCTGTCAATAACTGGAAATAAGAAAAACTTGTAACTGCAGGGAAAAAACAACTTTAAAAGCAGGAAAGGAACAGGATAAATTGCTTCTTCAATTACAAATGTGTCATACATCTTCTGTACTAGCTGAGAAACCATGACAAAATTTAGGAATGGATCTGGAGAAACATGTGTAAGTGGGAGAAATCAACCCCACAAAAGCATGCTTCCAGATGTCCATTCTCCACTGACATTTCAAATCATGCAATTCCACAGGTTTTTTGCTATAGCCTCAGAAGATATGCCATTCCTTGAAATTCATCATCTAGCAAATAAGCAGAATGGTGACGTTAGAACTTTTGTTTTTCCTGGTCAGTCATCACTATTACAGATACGGTAAGGGACACACACAAACACAGTGAAATCAACATCTTTTACTGTGTCTGCAGCACACAGTAGTTCACATGCCCTAAAAACGCACTGCCTCTGGCATGACCACAACATTACAGCAGTTATGTGTCAGGTAAGACAGCCTAGGCAGAAGAACACCCTCTTCAGATGTTGCACATGCCAAGCTTACAAGAAGCAACGCACTTTCTACACATATCTAAACCAAAAAAACACTTAGACCAAGTCAAAGGGGAAAAAAAAGAAGATAAAATATTATCAGAAATCTGAGAATCAGCCAAAAGCAAGCATGAGATTGAAGCACCCTTGCCTGGCTCCACTGCAAAGAGCCAAGAAGAACTTCCCTTCCAAGAGAACAAGTGGTTCCAAGAGAACTTCCCTTCCAAGGAGAGCCAAGACCTTATCAAGCAACAGTTAACCAACATAGCTGGGACAGCGTGAAAACTCTTCTGTAGCCTCTTCCACCTTCTTTACCACCACAGATCACAAATATAGAGATATAAAGTGCAGGCTTCATCACTCACTGATAATCCAACAACTGGCAGAAAGCCCCTCTGTGCTGTGCATAGACAAGTAACAATGGTCAGGAGCTTACAGTCCAGGGAAAACCAAACACCTGAATCCTGAGAACTGCAAGTGCTTCCACTGTGCCCACAGAAACTACACAGCCAATACACATGAGTGGCCAGCATACAATTTGTAAGACTAACACAGTTTGTCCCTTCTCTTGCTCTGTTTCACCCACCCAGTTAAAATCACCAAGTTTCCCCTCTGGGGAAAAAAGGAGGGACAAGGACAGGCTAACAATCAAGTGTTCTGAAGATGTATTGTGTTGGTGTCTTGGAAGAGTCACAAATCACAGGATGAGCAAACAGTACAGGCTTTTGCTTTCGAAGTTAAATTTTCTGTCTTTAACTCCCCCTGCTAACAGGTACAACAGAGAGATAGGTGGAAAATCAAGCACATATGAGCACAAAAACTAAGTAGTTATCTACACACATACTGGCCAATTTTATCAACTGAAGCTTTAAGAGATTAGCTGAAGTGACTTTGGATGATTAAGTTTTATCTCAAAAAGTAAATGAAAATGTTGTAAAAATATGGTTTCAACCATTAAGATGTTTCCACAAATACCTTCTCACCTGTACTAGATAAGTATCAATAAATATAATGATTTTGACAGAAATCATACTAAAGAGTAGGGGGGAAACAACAAAACAAAACCAACCAACCAAAAAAAAAAAAAGGAAAAAAGGGAAAGGGAAAACTGTTGCTTCATTAGAAGAGGTTGCAGCACCTAAAGCAGAATTTACTGAAACTCTTGAGCATTTTTTTCTCCTGAAATGCAGCTTCAAGACAGTGATAGTGAATCTCTTGACTATGACAATGCTTTAAAAGGTAATGATTTCCATTAAAGGAAGTAAAGCAGAAAAAAAAATTCTGGGCTTGAAACAAGTTGTCCTGCTTATTGTGCAGAAATCATACAAATACATACAAATCATACAAAATAATTTTCATTTTACTGGTTGATGAACTTTAGTTGTCTAAGCTTATATAAAGCAGCACAAGATTTCTAGAATACTACTTCAAAAACTAAACTTCTTGAAACTGGAGAAACAGAGGAAAGTCAGTCTGTCCCTGCATACCTAGTTTGCTAACTGTTCCTCTAGGCTTCCTTTTTACCTGGGTTCTTCCAACCAACTCTGCAAGTATTTCAAAACTCTCTTGTGAGTGCTAAGAGAGGTGAGCAATATTAAGAAAGGAAGGAGACAGTAAAAGACAAATGAAGGTATAGAATAGACTACTGGTAGATACACACCAAACAGTTAATATTTTCCCTAAGATTTGCAAGATCTGATCTTTAAAGAACATAGTTTTCATACCTGTGTTACTGTTTTTCTACTGACATGGACTAAATTCCTGAATGTATACAACTAAATATATGAGCTATATAATTTGATTTCCTTTTGATAAGGAGACAGAAAACTTTCAAGAAATAATAAAATTCTTTGAAATTCATACCTGGAATTGCTCATTTGAACTCACTTTCATGTAACTGCACAAGAATACCTTTTTAAGCTTTTCTGAAATTCTTCCTCAAGAAAGATAAAAAAAGTCATACCGGACATTCCTAACATGGTAAAAATACTACTTATTAGTGGAGACAAAGTAAAAGATGACAGCCAGAGCTGACCAGAGGAAAACATCAGACAGGAGAACAGTGGCATTGATCATACAAGAGTGCAAGGGCAGAAATGAAGCAGAATTACCCAACAGAGAATGAGGAGGCTGGCAGCTGTTGCACTGTGAACAGTTAGTTTTCTTTAAACCACTACCTCTCCATCTTTGAATACACGATTTTTATACAAATGTTCCAGAAAGAGGAGGCCATTACTAATGTTGCAATACAACTCACACACCGAGTCGAAGCTCGAGCTTGCTGACACAGTCGCATCAGCACTGAACTCGTGTAAGCCTGCTGCCACCCCGTGGTACTCCAAAGTAGCTGCTCTGAAGAAAAGAGCACATCTTCCTGCACTCCAAACACCAAACTGTAAATAATTGGCTAACCAAGAGCTTTTTAAACGCACACAATACTTAAAAGTATCTCCTGCTATATATTAAATTTAGCTTAAATTTAACCACACTTCAGAGGTATATGACTAACAAATAAATTGCTGACCACAAGTAATCATACTTGTTTGAGCCCAGATTCAAACCCTTAATGCCCAAGTCAATGCAAGGGGCTTCCCTCAGTTTTGAGATATGTCTCTGACCAAACCAAAGAAAAATGACTGATATCTACTCCAACAGTTTCAATCAAGAATTTTCTACTCTATCAACACCTAACAGCTTGAGATCCAATAGCTTATCTTCCTAAAAAACATGGTTTAAAAAGTTTTTCATTACTCAGCAAGCAAGCACAGTTTCTGTTGACTTCTTACCACACACATGATGTAAGAGAGGATGGCCCCAGAGGAGCCGATGAGTGCACCAACAATGGTCAGCAAGTTGTTGTTCAGCAGAAAGCCCTCGGCACACAAAGCCCATCCAGAGTAACTGTTCAGGACAGTAATAACTACAGGCATGTCAGCACCTCCAATAGCTGCTGTTAAAGTTACACCCTGGAAAAGTAAAGAAAATACTTCAGTGTCAGCAGTGACTAAGGAGGACACCCAGAGAAGACACTCTGCCTGCAGCACGGAAAAATAAATACAGAATCACAGAATGGTGTGTGTTGGAAGGACCTTAAAGATCACTCAGTTACAATGGCCCTGCCAGGGGCAGGGATGTCACCCACTAAATCATGTCGCTCAGGGTCCCATCCAACCTGGTCTTGGAAGCTTCCAGGGATGGGGCATCCACAACCTTTCTAGGCAATTTTCAAGTTACTTAGAACTTATTCAAGTATTTTCAGTGTAAGTATTCAAGCTGTGGCCTGAGGAGTCGACTTACCAAATCTGCCTTTTTACAGAGTACAGGAAGGTACCCCACTGTCCTCATCCTGTGCTTAGTCCTGTATTTTTTTACTTGCAAAAATATCTTACCAGTGCCACGAAACTGTACATACCATTAAGGGACTCATATTGCGCAGTCTTTGCAAGACTCAGTTTAGAGAATGTTGCAATATTCAGGGTAAATTTTGCAACACTTGTGTACATTGGTGTGAGTGAATGGGGGAAATTACACAGGGGAGTAATCTTAAGAAGTTATCATAATAATCTGTAGATGCAGAGCTCTTTGAAGTATTTTAAGGATTAACTTTCCAAAAAGTATTCTGAAATAACACTTCGTCATATAAAAAGCTTCATTAATCAATAGCTTCAAAAAGTAATTATATAAATGCATTCCAGTTCTCTGGAACAGTTCTGGTTTACAGCTAGATCTAGAAAAGTCCGTTGCTACTTGTTACCACACCAGCAGGCACCAGGCCCACGGTGACTCAGGATGGTAAAATATAATCCTTAAGGAGGAAACTTGCAAAACTGGAGAATAAACTCCTTGTGTAACTTCTTTCACTTCCTACAATTGCTTGACTTACCATTATGGCTGAGAGTGCTGACACAGAACCCAGGCAAGTAATTCCCGTGGTGTAACTGGGATCCATCATGTAGGGAACCATCCCACCAATACTGGCAGCTAGCAATCCTGCATTCAATGCATGTCGACCAGGCAAGAGCAGAGGTGCAGAGTTCAGGATACCTGCAATCAAATGCATTTTCAGACATGAACATGTACATTCTGGGGAGCCTGTTTCTTGCCTTCAGCGAAGACTGAATAACTCAGCAAAAGAAAAATTAAAAAGAGAAAAAGGGAGCAGCAGAAGACAAAACAAGTTAGTTGAAACTGACACCTTGTGCTGACTCAGACTTGCAACACATTTAAAATTCCTCTAGATTCTCAAATAGTCCTATTTAAACTTGGTTTACATCCTAATTTCACTGAAGTGCTCCAGAACAGTCACACAAATCTCTTTTCCTTTTGAAAAGCCTTTCTATTTTTCCTTCAAAAATGTCCTTTCATTTTGTCTCAAGGTCTTTGTATGTTGAATATGACACACAGCAGTAGGAAGCTTTTAGATGAAACTTCTACAAAGGGATTATCTCAGTCTCTCAAAAGCTGTGTGCTTAGAAAAATATGACTACACGGATAACACCAAATATAAAACACTTTTGCTTTTAAATGCATTAATTTCACCACTACCCTCAGTCACACAGAACTCCCACAGGTTGGCAGAAACTTGAGGGGAAAAGGGGATTCAGTATTTGTGTGATTCAGTTTAAAAAGACAGTCACATTTATTTCATACTAGGCTTTTTTTTTTTTCCAAACTACATGGGTTGAAACAATGCAAGATTCTCATTAATTACTTACATCAGAAATAACAGCGCCTCATTTAAATTTAGCTGAACTCAAGGGAAAGAGTGAACTGACGGTGTCAGGCAGGAGAGTCAAAGTGTGTGATTTACTACCCTTTTCCATAGTATAGAATCAGTAGTTCAACAGCATAGACAAGCTTCATATTTCATATCATGACGATATCAAAAGGCAAGGGAGAAAAAAATAAACAGAAATAGGAGAGCAGGCTCAAACAGGCAGTGAAGTTCACTAGGGACATGTGCACAAATCACTGAGGGGGTACAATGGAGAGAGAAAAAAATAACCAAGAAGAAATAAATGAGTAACTACTTAGCAGAGATACATCAGAAATACATACTACTGACAAATCCTTCAAAAGATTATTAGAGAAGACAGCTTTCCATCCTTGTCATATTTCCTCCTTCAATGGTTGGTCTCACAAACACTGAAGAAAGCAAACAGATGTTTCCCAAAGGAACTATTGCAAAGTTAACAACAGGATTAGTAATAGGAAGCTCTTAGCCTGAAATTCTTAGTACAAGTATTGCCTCAACATCTCAAAAGCTGTGTGCTTATGAAAGCAAAAATAAATGCAATAAAGAAACCTTCACATGCATAAGAATCAGGAATTAGTGAGCACTTAACTTAGAAAGCATACTTACTTAAACAGCAAGAGGCATGGAGCATGGAGTTTGTGCAGTAGGTAAATAGACAGTGAACTGAATAGTTTAAAGTGAGGCAGCCTCAATTAATACAGCAAGCTGCCTACCTTAAGGAAGATTGCAATGCTAAGAACAAAATCCTAGAAGTATTAGCAGTGCTCACTGAATCCAGCAACATGAGAGTTTCAATTAAAATATCTGCTCAGAAATACAAAGGTGTGATCATCAAAGTTCAATAAAATCCATTCAAGAAAAAGCATCAGATAGTGTCTTAACACAAAAGCAACACTTATTTCTAGACAAGATGAACTGAGGCAAAGTTTACACGATTTTGTAATGAATGGTAGCAATATGCCCATGCACTGAAGACAACCTGTCATAACTAAAGTTGTACACAAACAGAACTAGAAACAAAAAAGTGCACTCATAAGAATCAAACATACAAACCTTTACCTGATGCAAAATACAATGTTTCTTTCCACTTACACAGCAGTCTAAAAGTAGAGCTAAATTCTGGGGGAAGAAAAACCCTTTAACAAATACTTAATTCTAAATAGAAGGTCTCACCTTGCAGTTTTCCATATGCAACGAGAGAGCCACTGAAAGTCACTCCACCAATGTACGTGCCAAGATACGCCACAATCTTGGTGATGTTTGCAGCAGGATCGGTGGCAAAGTGAGGATATTCAATCATGTACTCTGCTACACAGGTGAGCACAGCAGCCAAACCAACCAAACTGTGGAAAGCAGCCACTAGCTGAGGCAGATCTGTAATCTGGATGCGTTTAGCGATTGTCAGACCTGTTGAGAGTTGAAAACAGAAGGGGAGTCTTATAAAACACAACCAACCTAGAAATTAGTCTCAGCTAGAAATTAGTACAGGATGGTTCAGTGTGCAATGAATACACACACACAAACCTGTTCCAACTAGAAATTACTATGGCATTGAACTAAAGGCTGCATGTGTATTTTGTGCAAGGGGAACACCATGAAAAATAGAAAGATTAAAGCATATCGTGCTAAGAAGCTTCACCAAATATTGAGAAATTCATTTCTGTGACAAACACACAGTGTGAAAGAGGGAACTTGGCAGTACTCAATCAGGAACTGAAGTATGAAGTTGGGCAAGATCATTTACCTCTGGACACAGTTTCCCTATCAGAGGTGATGTGATCCCGCTTTTCCACCAGTCAGCCCAGTCTCTATCACATTCTGAAGCATTAATAAAAGCCCTGAGAGTTTTGGTATTTTGTTCACACATTTGCAAAGTAATTTTGCACAAGCCACAAATGTCAGCTAGTCAATTCACCTACGAGCTATACAGTATTTTATGTATATACAGCTTGCACATATGCATGCATGGAACACAGATTGTTGGTTCACCATACACATACCTATGGTCCCACCAAGTGCCATTGCACCTGACATCTGTGCCAGCAATTCAGGCGAGGGATTAAGGCTTCCAAGAGTTGCGGCTAAACCTCCTGCAACACCAATCATACCCAAAGCATTTCCAAGACGAGCTGTTCCTTGGGTAGACAAACCAGCCAGGGCACCAACACAGCACAGTCCTGATCCCAGATACATCACCTTTAAAATAAGAAAACCATCAATATGAAGAAGCAACAAATTGCATTGCTATTAAAAACATCTCTGATTATTACACAAAAGGGCTGATTTCTCCAGAATGTGTTTAAGTCAATTCTTAATTGAAGTCGAGAAACTGTCATGCAGAATGTGCTTTGGGCTCCATAGAACAAGAAAGACATTGAGGAGCTGAAGTGACTCCTGAGAAGGGCAACAAAGCTGGTGAAGGGTCTGGAGCACAAGTCTGATAAGGAGTCGGGGGTGTTTAGTTTGGAGAAAAGGAAGCTCAGGGGAGACTCTATCACTCTCTACAACTCCTCAAAAGAAGGTTGTAGACAGGTGGGAATTGGTCTCATTTCCCAGGTAACAAGTGAGAGCACAAGAGGAAATGGCCTCAAGTTGCTCCAGGGGAGGGTTATATCAGATATTAGGACTTTTCTTTCCATGGAAAGCATGGTCAAACTTTGGAACAGGCTTCCCAGGAAAGTGGTGGAGTCACCATCCCCGGAAGTGTTCAAAAAAGCTTGTGGATGTGGTAGTTGAGAACATGGTTTATGGTGACCATGGTGGTGGTGCAAGGCTGATGGTTGGACTTGATGATCTTAAAGGTCTTTTCCTACATTAATGAGTATATGACATGCTATAACTGCTGTTTTCAAAAAGTATAAACAAACTTACGTGAACTGAGCTATGTATGTCCAGATAATTGAAAAAACACAAATACATTACAAGCCCCTGCCATAACCATATGTTTGGATTCACTCTTTCCAAATGCACAAGGCAATACAGACTGATTTTTCTTACTATTAAAACAAATGCAAACAAAAGTTTACTATAAAAGGTGCTATAGGCCAAATCCCTGTACCTCCCTCTGAGCTGAAAACTGATCCTATCCTTTTTTAACTGTCATGCCAAGTTGAACTCCCAGAAACATTTAAACCAAAGACTGATTTCTGTAGTTTCTGTAGTATTTAGACTGTAACTTAGGAAAACAGTCCAACAAATAAAAGCACCTGCTACTTTACACAAAACCAAACAACAACAACAACAAAGCTTTTAAAGTATGTTAGCCGTGTGACTGCAAGCTTACAGTAAATCAGCTTCAGATTTGCCTTGTGGGAATATGCAGCTGATGGAAAGACCTAGGATTATTTGTTATTTACTCCTCAGCAGAACAGCCATGAAGCAACATAACACTGAGCGCTGGGCTAAGAGCCATAAAATTATCTTCTTACTTGTTCAATGTTATAGCCACCGCTGAGAGCAGCTACGTAGCCTCCTACAAACACACCACCAGGGAGCAGGTACAAGTAGTTGTACTCAGGAGGGTCTGTGGGACGTTTGAACATATCCAGCATTCTCTGTGTAACTAAAAAGCCACCTGGACAAAGTAAAGGAGCAATCTTAAAAAACTAAAATCTGAAATCATGCACATGCCAAGAGATAAGAGAAATATTTAGTAATACCATATTACCTCACAATTTAGCAACCAATAAATCTAGTAACCTAGAAAACCATCAGGAAACAAAGGTATAATCAGGGTTAGATCTTGCTGTCTCCTTCAGCCTTTGGAAGAAATTAAGAAGAAAAGGAGGACTTGCTCTGGCTCCATACTCTACACTGACTGTAGGATGTATCTTAGTTTATGACGGTGTTCTTCTCCCCACCTACTCTAGCAAAAGCACTATTTCTAAGTCACATTGTTCACCTTCTTGTCTTTTTTATTATTGAAGCTGGGACTTCTGAAGCTCAAGGAAGCAGAATTTTATTCTATGCAACTAGTATATATTTCAAGTAGGAAAATTAACACAAGTACAAATCCACTACCATCTTGGGTTATACAGGAAAATATTTTGTATATAATCAGCATCCAAAGGATACAGTGAAAGGAAAATGCACATTTAAATATTTCCTAAAAAGAGGTTACTCCACAGGGTATGCAAAATACCTACAATAACTACTGTGAAAACTGGAGGGTTGATGGGTTTTTATTGATAAATGCTCTCAGATTCTATTCTCAGACTAGTATTTCTGGAATTATACAATTAAAGAGATAGAAGAAATTTAAAAATTACACCAGTATTGAAGTCATCCTTGGGATAAAGCCTAACTCATACCTGCAATATTGACTGAAGAGATAAAGGCTGAAAGCACTGCTAGACTTTGGGAAATGTTTTCAGGGAGATAGTGTCCTCCCATTAGTACCAGCCCACCAACGGCAGTCAGACCTATTTAAAAGAGAAAAAAGTGTTACTGGGAAAGGTTACTGTGTAATCTTAAAAGACTGTACATCTATAGAAGTTTCCTTTCAACATTTTCACACATTAATGCGTAAAGGAAGACTACCACGGTCTTTTTCAGGAATACAGACATGTTTCAAAAGAAAAAAAAATACTATGTGGATGTAGTTTGAAGAACAGTGCCTCAAGCACAGTTAGCCAAGTACTTGCTCAATAAAAGAAACTTTGCTTTTAACCATCAAAGTAGATCAGACTTGTAACCGGCCACATATAGCCAAATACAGATACATAAAATCTTTTTTATAAGAATTATTAATTTTATGGGTATTTCAGGATTCCACCCCCCCCCGCCCCCCCAACACATAGTTCGAGGAGATGAATAAAAGAATGTGAAAAACTATGAAAGGTAAGTTATTTTCAGGGCAACCTTTTGGAGAGAGGGGAAGAAAGATGTGGTCTATGAAAGGAGACTGCAGCACTTCAAGCAAAACAAACTTTTAAGCAAACAGGTCAAGTGTAAAAAATTACTTATGAAAATTAAAAGTATACAGCAACACATTTGCCTTTCTTTTGAAAAAAATCATACTGTCAGAAATACAATGTTTCAGGTGTCCTTGGTACATATGAAAGTAAACTCAAACATGCACAGCAATACTGGGCTCTTTGGCATTCTAAAAGGTATATTAGCAGACTTCTGTCTAAAATTCAAGTAAAAGAAGTTGTGCCTGCTTCAAGTAGACAACAAGCAGCTGTGTGACAGCCACTTACCTGAGATAGCATTAGTCACAGACATGAGCGGGGAGTGCAGAGCAGGAGTCACACCCCACACCGTGTGGTACCCCACGATTCCAGAGAGGCCGAACGTCGTCACCATTTGTGTGAAAGCAGCATTAGGTGCTGCAATGCCAAGCCCTAACATACCAGCTAAACCTAGAAGGAAAGCACAGGAAAACTCTGTGACTTTTCAATGACTTCTTACATTTAAACTCTATACAGCAGGAGCTTAGTACTGACACAAAAGCAAAATGGAGTTCTCTGCATGGACTAGTTTCAAAATCAGGGGGATCGTTTTGTCAAATACACAAAGTTCTTTCAGTGCTAGTGTTTCTTTTACAATAGAAAGTGAAGCCATAAATATAATCCACACGTATTTGTTACGCATGCACATAACGCAGCAAAGACAGGTTTCTACGCCAACACTGAATCCTGTCACTCTCCTGTTCTATAGAAAAAAAATGCAGAACTCACAATTATGTTGAGATATTACTTGGATGCATCAAAGCATATGTATGAAGAACAGGGATTAAAATTAAGACTACTGAATTCATTAATTACCTCATGCAGAAGTTCTGATGCACTGAGAGTAACAAATGAAATGAAGATATATTGTATAAGTATTGACAATACTTTTGTGTCAAAGCAAATGTCCTATTTCCAGTACTTTAATAGATTGTGGACATTTAAGTCTCACACAGTACAGTAAAATGTGAAGAAAGCAAAGGCATTGGACTGATTCTGCTGCAAATTACACGCACAGTCCCCGGCAGGAGTCCTTCAGAATTTTAAGCATTTTTCTAATATTTAAATAGAGCCAAACACACATATATGCACAGAGCATGAATCAGCACTTGCTGAAATGTCAAGACTTTTGGTTAAATTTCTAAAGTTTTATTTTCCCTCTCAAGCAATTTTTACATTACACTGATTTTGCACCAGGACACATGAGCCAATCAACTGCTCTCCCAAATAGCCATTCAACTGAACGAGTTAGGTGATGGGTCACTCAAAAGTATTAGCAAAATGGGAAGTACTCTACACTGATTCTCCAGCTCTGGAAGTTGCCTACCTGCTGTGTATACAGATGCACTAGTCATGGTTTTTCTAAAAGGTGTAATGGTAGCTGCTTTTTCTGCTTCCAGCTCTGCTACAGTCTTCTGCTTCACCGGCGCTCCTTGAGGAATGTTATTTGGTGGAGGCGCTGGGAAAATCACTTTGCCATCCTGACAAGAGATATTTACAGTTATACCTCACATGGCAGATGCTTAGTACTTAGAGAAGCCTTTTCTTCCTAATCCTGCAATTCAGGCAAGTGCTTACATCCTACAGCCATGCCCAGGAACAGTCTCCTTTTCTGCATCAGCAGAAGTTTGCAAGGCATGACCAAGTTAATCATACTGGTTTACACATTCTCCAAACAAGATTTGATATTAGTGTCCAAGAGCACCTGGTGAAGACACAGCACAAGGGTCCAGAGGAGAAACAAGAGAAAAAAAAAAGAGATAAAGTTCCTGAAGTGGAAAATGTCTATGCAAAATAAAACAAGTCTTGGAAATAACAAAATCTGGTACAGATGTGAACTGTAATCACAGCCTTTCCAGACCTCAGATAGGAACCAAGGATATACCACATTTCTTGTTGTTCTTCAGGCCTCTGAGGAATAACTGCGGAGCTATCAGCCCTGAGCTGTCAACACCACTTCAGTAGTCTGGGAGAGCTGAAGTCAATGCCCTGAGTTTTTATGATTTTCTGATAAAGCTTAAAGTACTCTGCATATTCTAGTTTTACCTTTTTTTTCTCTTACAATAAATGGAACACTTATTTAAAAAACAAAAAAAAAGGAAGAATGTTTTTCTGGAAGAATGTTTTGGTCTGGTAAAGTCTCAAACATGTTTTAAGTAGCTATGCTTTTATCACATGAAACATGCAACCTTTATCCTTTTCCTCTTTTTCATTAGTAGAAGACAAGAAGACAAAACTGAGAGACAGAGGAATATTCAGCTGAATAAACACACAGTTTCCCACACGCTCCATCAAGCCACCTCTGAAGTCTATTGATATGCAGTATCTCTGAATGTATTTTGGAGAAACAGAAATTATGTTAGGTCTGTACTAACAAATTAAGAAGAGAATATTTATTGGCTTACCTTCATTACTACAGTTCCTCTTATAACATGATCCAGAGTCCCATAGTCAAAGTCATCTTTTGGATCAAAGTAGAAGTTTTCTTTGTCAGGACTAATAGCCTTTAGAAGTTTGATAATATTGTTAGAATACAGGGTACTGGCCTGAGTAGCCATTCTGCTGGGCAGATCTGTGTACCCAATGTGTGTAACACCCTGAAAAAAAAAATCCAAGTAAAATAATAAGGATTTGTACAATCTCTGAAAAAGCATCATGTCTTCCAGTATATCCTTCTGGAAATACACATCCAAACTGTTTCACTTATTTCTGTTTATAACCTCAACTAAATCAGCTACCTGCAGCTCTGACACTATTAAATCAGGGAAAGATTACTCACAATAGCTACAGAATCCAACATGATCAAATACAAAACCATAAATTCTATTAGCAACAAGACTTCACACAGAGGAAGACATATAGATGCAAGAGCTTGTCCTCTCCAAATCCTACCATTCTCTCAGAACCTTACTTTTTTAAGCAGTCAGGTAACAGATAGATCTGCCTAATGCTTGGCATGTTCTCCGTTCTTCTGGAAGGCAAGCACTTGAGACAACTTTCTATGTGCCAGTGGAGTGAAGAGAGCTCCCTCAGAGTTGCGCAAGTAATATGTCTGAGTTCATACATATGCAAAAATGTAACCTAATATATCCTCACTTCTTACAGAACTAATGAGAACTAAGGGATATCAGCCTGTAGGAAGGAATGGGAACCTGAGGCTGGCATACACTCTTAGGTGTTCAAAAGAAGGCTTGTGTTAAAACACTGCTCCCACAACTTACAGCTAAGGTCCATGCATGCTTCCAGAACTCTGGCTTCCTAATGCAATGTTCTGGCAGAATCCTAATAGCTCTGTACTGCTGCTATTTTCCATAGCACACAGCCAGTACACTAAATCCAGGGGTAATACTCCTCTGACTAAAAGTGTTCCATAAGAACTCTTCATGCAAGTATCTGCTTACTTCTCTTCTACATTCTCTAGTTTCAGGTTTTAAGCAATGACATCAAAAGCCTAGAAAGCCACAGAGACAAATGCAACATGTGATTCCTTGATATATACAAACAGAATTCTGCTTATGTCAATGACAACCATGGCAGCAGTGTCCTACAGGCTTCCCAAACAAAGGTATTATATCCTTGTATTACCAAATTACAGCCTAGGAAATCTGCTATTATAAATCCCATCACCCAGATTTCTGTAATTGTTAGCAGATTTCCCATAAGTACCAAAAACAAAACCCAAAAAGCAGAAAGACAAGTTCTCAACTGAGCAAATGAACACTGGAGCAAAACCAAAGCAGTTCAGTCCAGACCAAACCTGCTTACTTTAACGAACCAATTTATGCTACATCTACTTCGGGTTCCAAGTGCCTGGGATACTCTACGGGAGATACATCCATGCTGCTGAAGACAAAGACAAGCAAAGCTAGCACTCTCCTGAAGCTGAAATAGTACTAAGCCAGCCAGATACTTTGCACTGAAGTACACACTGACAGTCTGAAATTGCTTAGCTTTACCTATGACAGGGAATGTTAACGTCCAGTCAGGGGAGGTGATAAAGTCAAAAAACCTATTGCTACTGCTATGTCTTTTAGGTAGACCAAGAAATAGATATCAAATCCCACCTTCACTGGACTTGGAAGTTTAAGTAGCAAGAATTATGTAATATCCATTAACAATGGAATTACCACTACACAAAGGTGTTCGTTTCTTTTAAAATATTCAAACTGATGTACATATGAATAGTGACCAAACACAAATCTAAAGGATTACTTCAGCCCAAAGCAGCTGAAAGACTGTTGCAAATTCAGCTACTCATTTTCAGCATACAGTTTACAAAACACAGTGAAAGTTCAGGCAAACCAAGAATGAACTGCAGATTAAAATGCTCACCTTATGAACATACATTTCTCCAGGCTTAGTAGTCTCAATATTTCCTCCTGCTTCTGCAGCTAAATCCACAACAACTGAACCTTCCTTCATTGATTCAATCATATCTTTGTTAAATAAGATAGGAGCTTTTTTGCCTGACAAAACAAGGCATAGCAAGTTAAACACAAAATACAGCTTTCTATCTATTGAGCTTAGGAGATTCCTTCTCTTTGCTCTATATATAAACTTTAATTTTGTAAGCAAAATTTTCAAGTAATCAGTACCTAGGATAAAAAAAAAATCACAAAATGTTTGTTTATAAAGACAGAAGAGATGCTAGAACATCCTGCTCCAAAGCACACAAAAAAGTTATGCATGGGTAGTCTATCAAAGATAAGTCCAATTCTGTCAGCAAACCAACAGTCTTACCCAATCTTACAATTCCAGTCATAACAAAATAAAAAAAAAAAAAGGCCACATTATAGGTTGTTAAAATACACACATTGTGCAACACAGAGCACTAAAATCTAACCTCTATCTTACTGTTTCAATTACAAAAGACAGTACCATTTCAATCAGAGCTGTTTCAGTGCACAAATTGTACAGCAGAAGTAGCAGTGATGCAACAGATATTTAAGAGAATTAATTATATATTCCTACTTTATTACTATAGACTCCTCTTTTAGTAAGAAAAATATGATGGTCTTTGAGTCAGACTGATTGTCTATGAAAACAAAAGTTTTTTAAAAAAAAAGGAAGCACCCTAAAACCAGGCCTTTTGTCACAAAAGGGTAAAGGTAAATGCTCACACAGATGTAATTCACCAACCCCTCTGTTTTCACGCAGATGCAACTCCAGAATATGCCAACTTATCTATATAAATGAAAACATATTTATTTTTCACATAAAACATACCTGGAATAAGTGCTGTAGTGATGATAATGTCAACATCTTGGCACTGTTTGGCAAAAAGTTTCATTTCAGCTTCAATAAATTCTTTGGACATTTCTTTAGCATAACCACCTTGTCCCTCTCCAGATTCCTTTAAATCTACTTCCAAAGGCTCAGCACCAAGAGATTTGAACTGTTCCAGGGCTGCAGCTCTAGAAAAAGTAAATTGCAGGTGAGAGAAAAACCACTACCTTAAAAATACATCATGACTTTACCAGTGGCTTTAGTAACGATCCTCAGACAAGAGATGTAAAACTTATTCTAGTGTTAAGGAGACCATAACCTAAGTCCTCAACATTCTGTATTCAGTGAAAAAAGTAATTGCATTGATAAATTTACGTTCCAGACGGACTTGAATAAGGAATGAAGGCAGCCTATGGTTTCCTGTATAGTCAGCAGAGCTGCTCCAAGAAAAGCGTCAAAGCTGAGGGTTTTACTGCTGACTAACTCTCCTCATGCACTTCTCTTGTCATGACTTGGTAAATCTACAGCCCAAACTAAGGTGCCTAAAATGGGAGATAACCATAGAACCCATGACCCTGTCTTTAAACTGTGAGATGGGAAGTACTAGTAAGTCTTATTGTCACAGGGTAAATTGCTGGGGGGGGCACGGGGGGGGAAGAGGTGTTTGGAGTTGTGGCTTTTTAATATTCTGTAATTTATTTTGCATCATACGACATCACAGTAAATAATGAGACTAAATTTCAGTGTTAGGTGAACATTCACAACATGCAGAGAACTAAATAGAAATGTTCTTGCATCTCAACATAAAAGCATCTAGAGTGCTTAATAAGAGAATTTTAAAAAGGGAAAAGTTTTAGACAGATTTTAGAATGAATAAAAAATGAAGGACTAATGATGGCATAAAAATGGTAGGAATTGAATTGTCTCAGTGCAATATAAATTATTTCACTATAATACAGCCACAAACAACTTAAAGTAATTTCAGATTGATATTACAATTTTCACACTCCTACCTAGTATCAAATCCACGAACCACTGCACCCATCGATTTTGCTGCTCCTGCAGAAGCCAGGCCAGCAACCCCTCCTCCAATGATCAAGACCTAGAATGATAAACCTCATCAACCAGCCATTTAAACAAGATATCTTCGGATAAAACCAAATTTACTTTGGCAGAGTTGCCCCATACATCCAACAGCTTAAACGCTGTAACTCCTAATTACACATATCTAAGAGCCAACTCTTCTGTAGCTAATAATTTAAATAAACACAAGTTTTCTCCTTGATTTATCTTCCTTTTTTCCTTCCCTAATTCTACTTTTATATCTCTTCAACCCCATCCACCTGTAATTCCAATCAAGTAAACTTTTCCACTGCACTCCTCAATGCATCAGAAATACCAATATCTCTGAGTTTTCTTAACTGCTTCCCTACCTTACCCCATTTAAAAAAAAACAAAAAAACTCCATACAGCTAATGGGATGTCTAAAACTACGCAAACTTAAATAAAACTCAAATTATACTATTATTCCCAAAACAAAACCACTACAGATGTGAACAAAAAGTGGTATGAGAATAATTATAGTGATTTCTAAAGTCTCTAGAAACAGTCCAAAGGCAGGAAAAAAGTCTTTTAACATAGTTTCAGCAACAGTTACCAGTGCTCAGAAACTCACATATTCTTTTGCCGCTGTATGTGTTTAATTGCACATACCTTTGCTGGAGGAACTTTACCAGCAGCTGTGATTTGACCTGTGAAAAACCGACCGAAGTGATTTGCTGCCAGGACCACAGCCTTGTAACTGTCAATCAAGGATGAACACATATCAGTATTTTCTCAGATTCAGTAAAATTCTATTCATTACAAACAATCTACATGATGAACATTTGACCAGAGCATGTGTAGAATAAAGCAAGCTTAGTATTTTACTATTGAACACAAGCTTAATAGCCTTTGTTCATATTTCTTGCCTTTTTTTTTAATCAGGGAATGCATTTTCAGATACGATTTTTGGACAGCAGTATACTGGATGTCTGCAACTATTCACTCTCAATAATGAAATTTTACCTAAAAAATAAATGCCCAACTTGCCCAAAGTTAACTCTGTGGTCCTTAAAACTACCTTCCAAGGCCATAACCTGAGGCTTGTTATGGAAGGGAGCATGAACAAGTAACTGCAAAACCCAGAGTAATCCTGCAGTTAGCTCACTTAGACCAGCAGGTGCACATTCAAGAAAGGTACTCCGACCCTAAACTTTGTGGAGCTATATGGCTTAGGGCAAATAACTTCACCTTGCTACTTCCTTTGCCCCATCCAAGAATGGGTAGCTGGACACCAAGTAAACACCAGTAGAGCTATCTGAAAATAAAGATTAATGTGTAATTTTTTCTTTTGTTAACAACAGGGCATATTTTCTTGCATTTTTACTAACAGTGTTGCGGTTCAACAGTCCCATTCCACTCTTTTTCCTACCTCTAGCAAAGGGATATAGAGGTCTGTATGCCATAAAATTAGTTCAAATTTGGAATACACCTTGTACATTTTATACCTGCAAATATATTATGAATTTCTGTATTTTAGTAGAATTTCACCAAATGAAAACATAGGGAAGGTAAGCTAACATGTACATGGATGTACACTGCTTGTGTGCACAAAATCTGGCCTTCTCAAAGTTTATTGCCCCTCAGATATCATCTAAGTAAAAAGTCAAAAAAATAGTAACTAGTAAAACCAGCCAAATAAAAGAAGCCAATAAAAGAAATGTTGTACAGCAACATTTTAATTCATTGCAATACCTAAAATGCTAGTTGCAAAGCATGGAGATGGTCTGACAATATTTGATATTTTGTTTGTAACTGCCAAGGCAATTGCATTCACACTGAGTGTTGTTTGGCTTAGTGAGCTCCTAACACCACCAGATCCTCATGACAGACAATATGTGTTCAAGATAACCTAGTTCAGAGCAAAAAGGCACTAGACAAAACAGTCAAGGAATGAGAAGAATTGCATTCAGGTTTGTTAATTTTTAAAGCCTTGCTCTGATCTGCTGCAAAGCTAACCATAACAAACTTCAGTAGTTTGGCACCTCCAACAGCACCATCCTGCTCGAAAGAGCTGCATGAAAACAGAGATGTAGAATCACTTTAGATATACTTAATATCAAAGCACATGATTTTAAACCAGCAATACTTAGTGAAGCCGAAAAAAAAAATCATACCCAGCAATGTTGGCCATGGAGCTAAGTGCATCATATCCCTGAGCAATGGTGACCCGTGGAACCTGATCCATAGCCAAGACAGTAGCTCTTTTTTCTGCAAGTTTTTTCAGGAGGTCTGGATTTTGTGCTGGGTAGATAAAACTAATCAGGGTCGCTGCCGTCTTGAAAAGATCTGCCTCATGTACACCTAGAGATGAGTTATATATAGGAGCCCTCACCTGAAAAAAGACAGAAGTTTCCAAGTTAATCAGAGGAAAGAAATCAGAATCATTCCACTTCCTTTCTCCCAGCTTGCAGTCGGTCCATTCCCATCCAAAAAAGTACAGAAGGAAGAAAGTATATCAAAGGCTATTTACACAACTGAATTGAGTAACTGCACTTCTCAGCTGCCGTCCACATCATGGAATTGGCTCTAGGTGGGTTGGTGACAGGGCAATAATTGTCAGCACACACCTTCAGAAAGATCTGACGACTTCTAACCAGCAGTCAGTTGCTTTTATAACAAACAGCTACCCTCAAACCCACCATTTTTAAGCAAAATAATTACTCAAGATATGACAATTAAGCTCCACAGGCTAAGAATCACTAATTAGGTTGTAGTGCATGACTACATACAGGGAATTTCATGCCAGATGTCCAGCAGATACTGAACTTCATCTATATTCACTTCTGAGTTTCTCATTTTTCTTCAAGGTGAAACCTACTTAAAAGGGTTGTTCACCAAGTAGCTCACAGAAATTATATGTTCAATGCTGATGGGATAATTTTAAACAGAGCAACTGAAGAAAGCCTCAACATCAAGGTAAAGGTCTGTTTCTCTTTTTTTCCTTCTCTGCACAACCTCAGACCTCTCAAGTAAGTTGCTTTTAGCAGTTTTCCCAAATTTTGAAACACACTGTTGCTGTGGAATTCAGAAAAGTTACAGACTCATAATTTCAAAATTCTAAACCACTCTATCAAAAGAGTAACTAGAGTTATATGTTACCAATTTTGAATAAAAGATTTCTTAGAGCAGGGATCTCATCTGATTAGATTCCAGAGCCAGTATACCTCACTCTAGAACACAACTCCTTCTAGGTTGTTAAAAACTTGCTAAGAAATTATCCACAGTTTTTTCAACGCTGTCATTTACTATTTTTTTTAGCGGAGGTGCACACCTGAACTATTTAAAAAAATACAAAACTTGAATCAGAACTCAAAATGGAAGTTACTTTAAAGAACCTTATTTACTGAACTTTCCACAGATTATCAGAAAAAATTTACCTATACATTTCTCCAAAAATAATGTAATAGGAAATATACTAATAAAGCAATTACTTTCACAATCAAATCAGAAGCCAGAACTTCCTTGGTTCCCTGGATCTTTGCTCCAACTTCTCTGTAATGGTCATCAGAAAATTTGGAAGCTTCTCCAGCACCAGATTCCACCACAACATTGAAGCCTTGTTTAACCAAGGCTTGAACTCCAGCCGGTGATAGAGCCACTCTCTTCTCATTCTCAAATATCTCCTTGGGGACACCTACAGTCAGCTGTTTATAAGGAATTCCTGTAAGAGTGGCAGATAAGACAGCATTAGTTGTACTAAACACTAATTAACTGATATAAGGGACACTCTTCAATGTAATGCAGACACATGCAGACAACGTCACAGTTAGCAATTCTCCCTCCTAAGGGAGGAGGAAGCAGAATGCTATTTTCTAGGGATGTCATTTACATTTCCTTAAATTACACCATCTTCCTAGAGATCCTTGTTCTCTCAGCAATCAGCAGGTCAGCACAATCAGCCACACAAGCAGCAACAAGTGTTTGGTGCAGTTCATACCCATCGGCGTTTACACAGTCCTGATTGTGTAACTGGCATTCTGATTTACACAATACCTGGTGTTCTGGTGATAACACATTCTACCTCAGGTCAGAATTTAAATCCCGCTCTTGTCACTTCCACGTTATTGTGAAGAAAGAAATAAATGAGCTTGAACAGTGGAACTGCATTTTAACTGAGTAGGTTCATAATGTATATCAATATACAGCTGTAATATACATTACAGTTTGTAATGTATATCAAATTACATCAAATCACTATGACTGAATGCAACATACGCACCACAAAGGACATTGAAAGGCAAAAGTACATCAATAAGCTACTCTAAAAGTTGCCACAGAAATGAAAAATGTGAATTCAGAAGTAGTTGAAGAATAATGGAATATCCATCTACTAGTTTCTTCAAAAATATTTCTCTTCAAAGTTATTTCCTTGTCTTAACTTGTTCAAAGCTCCACTAAGTAACACCAGGAAACTGCTGAAGCTGAAATTTATGTTTTACTTAAAGTTTTCAAATTACAAACATCTAACTTTGAGCACAATTTGGGGGCTTTCAGCCTAATATTTGGGAGTTAAACTTCTCTGATCCAAACAAGTGTTTAAATACATAATTTATGAATACACAGACTCAAGCAGAGTAATCATACATAAAACTATCACATTGCTTCAATTACACTGACAGCATGCAGTCTGACACATAGTATGAATCCTGTACCAACTTTCACTGACATCTATCCAGAATTTAAACCTGGATTGTGACATTACTATGCAAGACATTTACACCACATATATATTAATGAACTATAATTTCAGCAGTCTAAGCAGTCACTCATATTAATGACCAAGCAACAACAACAGCAAAACCCACCAAAGAAACCCCAAACCTTAAAAAGGGGAGGAAGTGGACAACAGGCTTGTTTTAAATTACAAGTCTGCTTTTAAATTGTCCACCAATACTATGTATTGTGCAACAAAAAACTGTACCAGGCAAAGAATGCAAATTTTAGGAAGGCCTCCTTTTGATTTTAAGATATAAACAAGTGAAAAAAAAGCAAAAAACATACTACAATATCAGAGCTTTGAGGAACTAGATTTACATTTAAAATATCAAAATTAATTATCTATGAAATTGCACTTGTACTACAATGTGCTTAAAGCTGACAATCTGAAAATATTTTCAGTTAGAAATTTTCAAGATACTGCCAACTTACTATGTTCTGAAAAAAACCAGTATAGTTGCTAAGAACTGGTACTTAAATACCTACTTATACTTCTCAGCCTACTAACTCATTAAGAAAAAAAAAAAATCGAACATATCCAACAAGACAGAATGAAAGATCACCAGACAAAGAAGTTCATTACTTCTATGTGCTGCTCCAGGGGAGGTTTTACTGAGCCACAGAAGGTTCAGGTTGGACACCAGGAAGAACTTCTTCACTGAAAGGGTGGTTAAGCACTGGAATAGGTTGCTCAAGGGAGGTGGTCAATTCACCATCCCTGGAAGTGTTCAAGAAATGACTGGATGTGGCATTTAGTGCTATGGTTTAGTTGACAAGGTGGTGTTCAGTCAAAGGCTGGACTTGATTTTAGAGTTCCTCTCCAACCTTAATGATTCTATGATTCTCATTACTTTTGTTTTGTTTTAGCTTTGTCTTTGAAATTTGACTACTAAAATAGCAACAAATAGTTTGAAGATAGAAGTGTTTTTGATGTTTTATATGTTGGAGAACATTTTAAATGTTTTAATAACAAGACAACACTCAAATTCAGAAAAACATACATTAAAATAACATAAAGTCACAACAGGAGCAAAAATGCACATCTAAAACAACAGACCCACAAAGAGATTTGCAATGATTTGTTTCACCAGCATACACCAAATCTAAACATCACCGTGCAACTCAGGCCATACCTACCACAGCAGCACTAACCACGTGTTATCAGCTGTGGTAACTGTTGCTGTCACTCAAATTACCCTTGTCATTTGAAGACACTTTCCTCTCATCTCTTCTAATTACTACACAAAAAACTCCTGCTTCTGATTTTCACTAAATCAACTCGGTGGAAATGAGCTCTCTTGTCTTTTAGAAGCAGGAATGAAACCTAGAAGATTGAAATTTGTTAGGATAACAGAGACCAATCAGAATTTCAGAGAGGAAGTAGCTCTAGGGTAGGATAGGATGCAAAAAGCTTTTTAAAAAGCACTGAGAAAAGTTAAGAACTGGAGTCCTACCTTCCCTTTCTCCTTTTGAAAGTTTTCATAGCACAAGAGTGCCAAAAGGGAGGAAAGGAGGGGGAAAACATGGGGAAAAATAGGGGAAGGGAAAACAAGGGGAAAAGGCGGGGGG
>VZTI01005186.1:421773-434905 GCA_013397865.1 Struthidea cinerea
CGGCCGCGTCACGCGGCGTCTGAGGGGCGGCGGCGTGGGGCTGCCGCGGTCCTGGCCGAGCCCGCGGCGCCGGCAGCGGGAGAGCGGGATAACCGCGCCGGGCCTCCCGGAGCTGGCTGCTGAGGGGAGGCGAAGGTCGGGGCTGACGAGCAGACGTGCTGAAACGCGCGTGTTGGACGTGGGGCAAACGCCATAGCGGGTAGGTGGTGTCCTCTTCATTATTGCTACTTCTTAAAATGCGTGATAATGCAGCGAGGTGTCGGAATGGTAGATGCAGTACGGGAACAGAAAGTGGGGATCTGTGTCAACTTCGGGCATTAGGAGGGTTTTCTTCTCAGAAAGGGTGGTTAGATATTGGAAGAGGCTGCCCGGGGAGATGGTGGAGTCCCTGTCCCTGGAGGTGTTTAAGGAAAGGCTGGACGTGGCATTCTGTGCCATGGTCTGGTTGTCGTGGTGATGTTCGGTCATAGGCTGAACTCGGTGATCTCAGCAGTCTTTTCCAGCTTAATCGATTCTGTGCTTCTGTGATTCTATGGCTGTTAAAATAATACATGGCTGGATGAAGAGCACATGGGGTTGGAGAGGCAGTTCCAGAGGACAACCAGCCAGGTTGCCCATTGCCTCCATATACTGTCTTCACACGGTTCTGCATATGTTATCTTACTTCACACGATCTGTGAGTTCCATGTATGAGTTAGGCATATTTTGGTTTGTTTTTTTTTTTAATTTTCTTAAGTCTGTGTAGCTGCTCGTGCAAACTACATGTTGCTGAAGGTGTCACGGGGCTTCCAGACTTGTAAATGATGATTTAGTAAGTAAAGTTAAGCACTGAAAACGTGACAGTTACTCTGGGAGTAATTAGTAGGATACTCCAGTACTAAATGTTCATTACTGTGCTTTTAAAAAAGTCTATGTGAAATCTGTAGAGCTACAGATTATACCTGTGCTTTATGTTTTGGGCTCAATAACCGTTGACTCCTCTAACAATGTGCCTCATCAGTATGGTAGTGATCAGAATAATTGCAGCTATTAACAATTAATTACACTTTAAAAGCTAGAACCAGCCCTCTCCTTTTTTCTTGTTAGAAATATGTTATCAGCATTAAAAAAAATAAGGCATGTAAACATGCCTGTGTTCCGAATAGTGACAAGGCTGCAGTGTGTGATTTCTTGGCACCAGGCACTGAAGGCATGTCTGGATTTGGTTCTGAACTAAGTTTTAGACTATTAGGTAAGACACTCAGGACAGAGCAGGTATCTCCTAGTGGCTGCTTAGAAGTGTTCATAATTGTATTTGGTGAAAGTCTTAAACCAGTCATTGGGTGCTTAGGATAGGTCTTTCTAGTTTAGAGATCTCAGGGGTTCTGCCGTTTGGTCTCAGAGGCTTGAAGTAGTTCACAGGACTACAGCTACTCAGGCCAAAACTTTCTAAGCATAGTGTTAAACAGTCTAAAGGGGTGTACTGTTGTAGGTAGTATTCATGGATTGTCATTTTGGAATTAACTACCTGATTCTTTTTCTTAATTTTGTTTTAGGTGTCTACACTAGGGAGGAGAAATTGGGTCCCCAACCAAACATAACTGTGTTCATGCAAACTTAAGTAGCGCATCTGAAAGACAAATATGGATTTGGGATCACATTCCACTCTGAATGGTAAGTAGTTGCCAAAGATAATATAGATAAGATAATATAGAATAAGATATTATTAGATTATTAATTATAAGATAATATAGAGTGTTTGCTTAGTGAAAAGAATTCACATTTATGTCCAAAGGTGAAAACTTGTTCAATAACTTGAGGTATTCAGTTCCCCTTAGGTTTATACCTTAAAGAATGAGATTTGGTAACTTGAAAGATTGGCATATTCAAAAGTGATCCCAGTATATAATGATGGAGAATTTTAGCTTTAATCTTCACATTAATGTAAGCTTTTCATTCTCCTCCTGGTAAGGCAAAGTCTACAGATGTGGACAGGGGTCGCAATATAAGCATTAAAACTGGAGCTGAAATAACACAAGAACACTGAATATTTTTAATGTAGAAATTTAGTAGCTAGTTTGTGATCTTTAAAGAATTGGTAATACTGCTTAAATTAGTTTCAACAATGGTTTACACAAGTGAAGTATTATAATTTTTTTTAAGAGTCATTCAAAACATCCTGCATTGGCTGTCATTCCAGTTGCAGAGTATAGATTTATTAGTTTATCATTCTATATTTGCAGAAAGGGTTGCCTAGGAACAGTTTTCCCATGAGCCTCATTAATTTTAACTTGTGACACCTTTAATATCTGGCCACCTTTTTATCTCACCAAAAATCAGTCCAATTCATGCATTGGGGAAGTAACAAATACTGTATAACTTGCCTCTCCCCTGTTAATAATTGAAAATGGTAACATGTAATAATAAACCCAATAGGAACATGACTTCTAAAGGCACCATTTTACAATCCAATTGGATTGTTTTTAAAATACAGGACAGTGCTATTCTGATTTTTTAAAATAATATTTTATACGTACTTGCCTATTTTTTTCACCCCTTCATGGGTGGTGAACAGAGTTTGACCCAATGCGACACAATCTTTTGATTTTGTCTGTGGCAGGAACAAGTGGCAAGGTCAGCACAGACCAGACTGTTCAGGGAGACAAAATATCAACTTCCTCAGCAGGATCAGCTGAAGTGTATTTGGGGTACACCAGGTCACACTTGCCCTCCTCATCTTGAAAGCTGATTATGACACAGAGTTTGCAAAACAAGTAGAGCAAGACTTAGGACTGAAATTGAAGAAGAACGGATCAATTAAATTGTAAATGGACATGTGAGTTGAACCATTTATAGTTAATGTGATAATATTAGGAAAGATGCATTACGTGGACCATGTTCTTCAGGTGGTTCCTATTGGCATGGAAGGTAGTTGTTAAACACTAAATCAGAAGAGCATTTGTTACCACATCATGTGTAAATTATACATGAAAATATATTGTTCTGAACAAACACATTTATATTAAGTAGCCCTAACCGTACAATAATATGGTCACGTTGGAGACTTAACTTTATTGGGTTGAATTTAGAATTTCGCCTGCTGCTTTTCCATCCCTTTCTGGTGGAAACAGCTGTATATGCACAGCATGGCGTGATGCACCTGTGGCTACAGGTCTCCCATTGTAGCTGAAGCCTCGGCCCTGCCACGGTCACCTCGCCCCGCTCGTTACCGTGGAGATGCAGTCGCAGGGAATGCGGTGCCTCTGGAAACGCCGTTTCGAGGCTGCCGCGGGCTCGGGTCGGGCGCGGCCATCGCGGCGCTGCGCGGGGGTGAAACCGAAAGTGCGGGGCCGGGGCGGGCCCGCGCTCCGCCCGCCCCCCGCGGCCTGCCCGCCCCGCTCAGCTGCTCTCCGCTCCTCCCTCCCATGAGCGCCCGAGCCGCCCGGCCTCAGCATGTCGGAGAGTTTCGACCGAGCGCCGGGTGCCGGCCGGGGCCGCGGGTNCTCGGGCGCGGGCTCGGAGCAGCAGCACCAGCCGGGCGGCCTCTTCCCGCAGCAGGAACCATTGCGGCCTCCGAAGACGGCGCCGCTGGGCACCGGGATGGCAGGTACGGGCTGCTCTCCCGCTCTTTCTTTTCCCGGGGCAGCTGCCCTCGGGAGCGCTGTCCCCGGGAGTGCGATGCGGGCACCGCGCTGAGGCCGGGTCAGTGTGGTGGGCCGGGGGACACCTGGGTGACTAGGGAGGGGTAAGAGGAAGAAAACCAAAGAGAATCATGTGATGCACAGTGCAGTCGCTCACCACCTGCTGACCGATGCCCAGCAACAATTGACAGCTCCTGGCCAACTCCCCCCCAGTCTATATCCTGAACATCATATTCTATGGTATGGATTATCCCTTTGGCCAGTTGGGGTTAGCTGTACAGTCTTTGCTGCCTCCCTGCTTCTTGTGTATCTGCTCACCATCAGAGCATGGGAAATGCAAAGTTCTTGCTTTAGAGTAAACACGACTTAGCAATAGCCAAAACAGCAGCTTGTTATCAACACTAGTCTCATACTGAATCCAAAACATAGTGCTGTACCAGCTAGCAAGAAGAAAATTAACTCTATCCCAGCTGAAACCAGGATACTGGGTTATGGACCTGGACCAGGTAAAGGTGTGATGTTGTATTGCAACTGCTTGCAATACTCTCTGTCCTTTCCCCCCTTTTGTGCCCCCACATCTGAGTGTACTTTTTATCCATCTGTTAATCTGACTGCAGATGGTCTCAGCCTTCCCCCTACTGAAGAACTTCAGCCTATTTGCAAAAATATAAACCCAACCCAACAGTAACACAAAGCAATGTTTGTTAGTCAGCTTTTTCAGGTAGGTATCAGGTTCTGTTTTCAATAAACTTATGAGCTAGTATGTAAAGAGAGGTTTGGAAAATAGTGTTTTAAAAACACTTCAATTGGATGTTTTGGCAAATGGTATATAAAAACAACAATAGCCAAGTGTCCTTGAGCATTTTGTTGAAAATAAATCTTGGTAAAAATCAGTGATGTCTGTCATTTATTGACCTCCCAAATGTATTTGTATCTAATATCTATGAAAAATCACAGGATAATCAAATGTACTATAAGTGGATTTACTGGTTTCTTAGGTTAACTCTTAGAAAACATGTTTTCTTGGGAATGAAGAGAGGCTTTTTTCCCTTCTCCTGTCTGTCTTGTCACCTGCACATGAACACTGTTTACTTTCTATCATGTAGAAGGGCATCTAGAGTGTGGTCAAATGAATATCCAAACCTAAGAATAAACAATAATATCTGTGTATTTAAAGTAAGGCTTTTTATTTAAAGGATATATATTTTTATAGTAAAACCATACTTGAAGTAAAAAAAAGAAAAAAACATATTCTGTGCTTATTCTGTGTGAATACATACTAATTTAGTGATTTCTAAGACAACCTGTTAACAAAAATTTTTCAGAACACCTGCAAAAGACAGCAATTCCATCTGGATCACAAGATGAAGTCCCAGTTCCTGCTTCTGGACCAGAAGTGGCTGAACCTCAGTTAGATGTGGATCCTGTAGCAACATCAAACTTGTCTGCTAGAGCACCTGAATTTTATCCACCAGGCTACAACCAGAACTTCAATCAGAATTTCACAGTGAGTGTTTTAACTTCTTTCCTTAGTATGTGCCAATTTACTTATATTCAAATTAATACTGTTTTCTTGAGATCTTTCATGTCAGATAATTTGAATTCTGTATTTGCTGAAGAGATTGCAAAAATTCTGATAATAACCTCCAGAGTTGCAGCCAGGATGTTAAGTGGTAATGGGTGAATATTATGGTGTATATGAGAGCCTCTAGTGTGGGATATTTTGTCAAAGCTTGCTGCAGATAACCACATTCCTAGTTGACTACACCAAGCATTGGTTACATCCAGTATGAGAGTAAGCTGGTTTTTTGATGACTACTTCTATTGTAGTTACATCTACACTGCATTTTAAGTGAAAGCCTAACTGCACTTTTATGCAGAATTCACAGGGTTTTGAAGAAAGCGTGGGAGAAAGCTTGAACTTTAGCTTTTCTGAGCACAGGCTTTGCCTTTCCTGAATTTCCTGCACCACAGGTACCATTCGTCATGACTGCCTGAGCTAGCGTACCATAATGCCTTTTAATTCTTTCAGTGGTTTTGTATGACCAAAGGGCAAAAGCAGTGTTAGACTCATTCCTAGCCGTTACCTACCCACACACCTAATAAGAAACGTATCTCCAGCCAGACTCGGATCAATCTGTAGATGCATCATGTAATAAAACTTGGTACTTCTATTTTCTACTCCATTGTATTCCATATTAGTGCTTCAGTAGTTCTACTCCAGGGAAGATCTGTGTGAATTCTTGGAATATCCTTTTGTTATGCAAGCAGTAAAACTCTGGTACTATATCTAAACAGGTGAGAACTTTTACAAATACAGTGAAGTGATAAAAAAACCAGTGCTGCTGAATCAAATAGATTTTTAATAGCTTGTAGAAAAATACTTCATTTGAATGCTAAATATGGTGGTTTGGTGTTTTGAAATCTTTTCCTCACCAGTAAAATTCATGTTATCTGGTTGTTACCAGCTTTGCCTGTTTACTGAATATAATTACTCTCCTGGAAAATACAAGCCCACAGCCAATATCCAACGGTTAACAATGCTAGTGTGAATGTGCTTTTTTGGTGAATGGATAATCTAGAGGAAAAATAACTACTTTGCCCCAGTACTGGTTACATGTTTTCTATAAATAAAGTGTTTCAGTTTCAAGACAAAAAAAACCCACCCAAACAACCTCTCGAATAGCATACATAGTGCACTCTTAAAACTTAAAACTGCAAAGTTTCATTGCCAACAATGTTGCTTTTCAGCTGTTTTGCAAAAACTCGGGAGCATGTGGGAGTTCCTGGTTGCTATGTTGTTGGAATATGCTATGAATGTGACTCATCTATTAATAAAAATACCTCTGAAACTGTTAGCAAAACATGTTGCAGGGACTTTAATCTAATCAGAATATGATAGGCATAAAACAGCAGTATTTTTCTTTCATCCTTCACTATTACAAAATCTGGGTTTTTTTACTTCAGTAACTGAAGGAATTTTATAAACTGGGCTCACTTGTAATAAAAATAAGAAATTTAGCACGCTTTACAGTTACACTGATTTTGACCATGAGTTTCAAAATTTGAATCAAAACAAAGTTTTGAGAAACTTCTTTTTTACTTAAAATTAGTACTTTTTAGCTTTCATTTATAAAGCCCCCTGAATTTTTAGATCTGAAATCTTGTATTTCTCTCATAAAATACATGGTTGTTTTTCAATAGAAAAATAAATTTATTATTTTAGAAACAGTGTTGATTTCTTGTTTGATTGTGCACTATTATAATTACTGTGTCTGTCCTTATAACATTTGATATTGGGTCAGTTAATTTCCAGTCTTTCCAGTTTTTGATACTCAAAACTATCAATTACCCATGAAGATGGTTTACGGGGTACAGCATACAAGATTTACTAGAATTTTCAGAAAAAGTTTACCAGGACTTTGAAGAAAGGCCACCATGGGATTCTCTGTGTGCATACAGAGTCCAACGCATGGGAACTTGCAGATGTCTGCAGCAGAACTAGTGATTAGATGTAGGTTTGGATTTGACATCAGACTTGTTCCTTGGAATGGCTCAGTGTATAACATAGCTGTCATTCCATCAGATGGGCATAATGATGTTCTCACTTCATAGTTTTACGAGTAAGATTTTTGTTATTTTGGGATTCCACAATCTTTCCCTCCTGCTTTTTTCTTTTTTAACTTCAGTAATTTCCATTGGAAGCCAAGCATGAGAGTGCCACTTAACCTCATTCAGCATGCATAGGTGGTTTTATATATGCAACAGTGTTTTTGTACTTGAGTTTGTAATAACTTTATTGGAAACTTGTTGAGTTCATATAACTGAAGGGAAAAAAAACTTGTTCCTAAGAAGTCTGAAGAAAAATCAAATCAATGATAAATTATTAGTGACTAAATTCATAAGTGGAAATGTGTATTTACTAGATACAGGAAAATGGTGACCAGTACATATACAGAAACTGAATCTTAAGAGCAGGTTTGGCTCATGAATCTTTTCTATAGATTTTAGGTTTTATCTTTATGTAAATCAGACGAGTTTTAGTACCTATTTATCCTTCTACTCTTATGTCTGTAAACTCATGAACTGACACATAATAAAAGAGAGGCAAATCTATAAACTTTTCATCAGTTACTCTTTTGGTGTGAACAATCCAGCATCCCATCCTATAACTATCAAAGATTAGAGAAAAGGATTGGAGTGCTGGCTTGACGGACAAATTATTGAAATTAACAGAAAATTTCTAGTTGACTTCCGTGGCTTTAAATTATAACTTTGTAGTGATGTGTAATCTTACAGGCTTCTGTTAGCCAACTCCTCTTGAAAAATAATCAAGAGCCATTTGCTTTGTTTTCCTTGAGTTGATACATTGCATGGTTCTACCTTTATGTTAAATCCTAAAATCTGACAATGAGAAATGCAAGTACTTTATGTCTAGAAGCTGTTGGGCCAGATTTAGTTAGTTTTTAAAGTATCAAGTATTAATAATTTTTTTAAAATTGTGTATTTCTGAATATCTAAAGTACTCATTTTTCTCTCCTGTTTGTTCAGTTCCCTGTCATAGTCACTGAAACCTAGACTTCTTTTGAAGTTGCGTATTTAGTACAGGTAGATGAATGTGGTACAGAGTTTAGTTCTCTGTGTTTAGCATCTTAGTTACAAACTGGAAATAAGAGTATGCAATAGGGACACCAGTATACCAAATGGTATTGGGATCCCTTACAAAACAAGGATGTTCTCCAAGACTGGATTCTTACCAAGTGAGTATGAGAGGAAGATGCCTTCCTCTCTGCTGAATGAGGATCTTGTGACGATCTGATGGCTGTCAGAGCAGCTTCTTTTACTAGCTACAGCAGTTGCATGCTCTGCAGCCTGGCTGGCGAGTTTTCAGACAGGTTGTTTGGAGAGATGCTAGTTCAGCTCTATTTGATTAAGCTGCAGTAGCTGCACAGTAGTGTAATAGTTCTATGAAACAAACTAGTTTTAAGTTCATTGTACAGAACTCTTACGGGGCTATTTGAAATTGCTTCATAAATGTTGGTTTCCTTTAGTGAAGCAGAGTATTTAGCAAGTCATATATAGGCCTGTTAGCCTTTACCTTTTGGGTTTGTAAGCTCCAAACCATTACAACCATTGAAAACCTTAGGTTAGAAAGAACCTCTGAAGTGCCTGTGCTCCAGTCCTCAGGTTGTCAAAGGCTTTAGGTAGTAACAATTTGCCTATATTTCCATAAACCCATATGCTTTTTCTATTTCTGGTAGGCAACATTAAGTTATTTAGTCTTTAGTATTATTAACTGGCAAATCTTCTACTTAATTAAATATCATAGGAAATCTTTCTTGCACTGATGTGTGCCCCACCTCACCAGCTTAAGTATATAACCTTATGACATGTTTGAATGCTTTTGGAAAGTTTGCTTTTTTTATCCACACATTCTTCATAAGTCATGAAATTAATATCAGGATGTGATTTTCAACAATGTGTATCTGTCCTTCTCGTAGTTCAGACCCAGCTAAAAAGTTTTCACAGATCCATGTTGCTTCACAGTAGAGGAGAGACAGGCAGTTGAAAGACAAAGTAATGAAAAATCCCTATAAAGAAAGTAGAAGGCGGAGAGGGAGAATATAGTTATAAATCTTGTTGATATATTTACGTACGCTAAGTAAAGAAAAAGTTCTTTATCATTTCAGTTCAGCTTTACTGTGGATATCCTTTAAACATTTTTACATGGTAGAACAGTTGAGAATGCTGATTTTCTGTATGTCACTCTTATGTCTTGAATTGCTTCCTGTTAGTAGTTTTTTAAGAAGTGCCTCTTCAGGCTCCTTCATGCATTTCTGAAATCTGAGAGATGCTTTTCACAATCTTTTGTGTAGTGTGACAAAGTGAGTTATTTGTACTGTGTTGCTAGTAGTGGCATCACAAAGTACGCCGCTTTCTTTGCTATTCCCTTCATATACCAGGATTATAATCATCTGGAAGAGTATTGACCTTAGATACTCTTACATACATGCATTTCTGAATGGACAAAATCAGCATTCTTCTGTTCCATTGGTAGGAGTATAAATATTGATAAAGTGATATTGGGTAGCCCCTCCTCTCTTTAGAGAGCAAGTGTGTTTACTGTCTTGCCTGGTTTTAAACCTCAGTAGCTGCAAATTAATGCAATTCCATTTGAATGGTTTCATTTCATGCCTTGTAGTCTTTCATCTTTTGCCAAGGGATGTAAATACACTGACTTTAAAATATCATTTTTTCTGATTATACTTTTTACATGGGAACAATACTATGTATTTATTGTATTTCTTTAATTACTCACCCTTCTGCACGTTTTGGGAGCACTATACACACTATCTAAGCCCAAAATACTTTGTTTCAAATTTTCCATTCTTTTTCTTCTACAGTTCATACATCCACAGTACATTTAGTGTCCACACCAGGAGTGGGTGTTGAGCCTCAGTTTGGTAGTTCTACCCCTAACAGATAAACTTACTTTGTTTGTTAGTTAACTTTGCACCCAACTTGGGAACTGACTTTTTTTAATCCATCTTTTTATGTATTTTCCTGGGAGACCCTAATGTCTATAAAAATACATTACCTGGTTCTTAAGGTGTTTGGACTACAGGAGCTTTCTGAGGCCTAAACTCCAGGAGGTGTTGAGGTCTATGCTCTGTAAAAATGTTGAAATGAACTGTGTAATAAAGATCACTATCAAGTATGCAGAGACTCAAAACTAAGGGCTGTGTGGTTATTTCTGGAGACGGTAAGTGTAACAATTATTCAAGGTTGTTTTCAAGTGTTTGGTATTTTCTTTCACTTCTATAGGATTCTTCCTTTGAAAATAGATGCGATGGCTATCTGACTCTGGCAGAATATGTACAAGACTTCCTGAATCACCTCACTGAGCAACCAGGTTGTTTTGACACTGAAATAGAGCAGTTTGCTGAAACACTGAATGGCTGGGTCATTGCAGATGAAGCTTTACAAGAACTTGTTGAACTCATCTATCAGCAGGTAGTGTATTCTGTCTTATAAGATGGACATTATGCCTCTGTTACCCTGTGTCCAAGACATACGTTCCAGTATTTGTTACATAATTGTATCAATGAAGTATTTTCATGATCTGAATTTTTTTTCCTTTTGGCCTGAAATATACAGGGAAGGATTTTGCTCAAGAAATTGAAATGGTAGCTCAGATTTAGGATACCTGAATTGTATGCATTTTCCCAGTTTGCTCTGTTTCCTTCGTTGTGTGTTTGTATCTCCTGGAAAACATACTACAGTTGAAATTAGGGCACTTAATTAAAGGAAGTCGTATTTTAATTTCTCTATTTATATAGTAAAGATTGAAGAAACTGAAGCAATGTTGTACATTTTTATTCTCTTGGGCAAAAAAAAAAATTCTTCATAGTCCTACGATACTTTTAATTCCTTGGTATTTAAAAAAATTAAATCTACACCTGCTGTACACACTACCCTTCGGGAAATGCTTATTTATTGACACACTTTTTTCTTTATTTGAAATACACCTATTTCAGAACAGCATAATTGGAGAAAAGGAAAGCTCCTCTAAGGGGTAACTTTGTCCAGTCCCATTGATGGCCATGGAAATGAGGACAGAGACCTTGAGCTGAACTCTGTACTAATTGAGGGAGCCATTGGAAAGAACAGCTTAATATGCGTTGCTTAGCAAATGAGCTGCTGTTACTGTCTTTTGGCCTCGCTGCAGAGAATGAAGCCATACTTCTGGCTTGCTCTTTATTATGTTGGGTGTCTCACCCTTACATGGATTTGTTGCTTCCAAGTTCTACCTTGAATGCAGACTTTTATTCAAGTGCAGATACCTGCAGATTATTTTAATCTGGTGTATCTAGAAGTGGAATGACTGGTTGGTCATTGTACAGAGCTGTAGAGTCTCAGGTTTCTCATTATTATACAGAATTAATGCAAATTTAATTGAGACCAGTTTTGTGAGACATGATGATCACCTGTGCTGCATTTGGCAGCATCATTTTCCCATCCTTTATTTGAACCCATGGAGGACAGTTTAGAAAATATTAAAATATTCCATATAACTTTATTGGAAGAAAAAAAGAGGACTTTATGCTATTTTTAACTTCCTGTATCTTAAATACATTGACTCTCATTTAATAGAAGTCTTTAATGTTAGTTCTTCCTTTCTGCCTCCCTTTAAAAACAAGTTCAGCATTAGGGTTTACTGTGCCTTCCTCAACTGAGAAGCTCAGTGTTAGTGTGAAATTACATGAATAATAAAACCTAATGCCAAAAAGCTATGCTAATATCCAAAAGCATCTAATGTTAGATATGTTGTATATCAAGCTGGCATAGTGTTTAAGCAAAGCCAACGACGCTTACTATTCTTCTGTCTTGAGCAGAGACTCAAGTATTTGTCTTCTGGCTTTTCAAAAAACAATTAAAATTGCTGAAATTTATAAGCATCTGCTTCAGTGATGTAAATTTGACCCAACTAATCAGATTTAAAGATGCTACGTTTGTGAAGGAAAAATACTAAAATGAAGTAAACCCATGTCCTGCAGGGTCTTCCCTTCACTCTGTGTCAGGTATCTTAGCCTGTCTCTAAATATTAATTATATACTTCCTCCTCTTCTTATTTCTGTCTGAACAGAGTGAAGTGCGAGTTCTTTTGTCTCCCAAAAGTTGGACACTGACTTCATAGTTTAAGAACCTTGACTGTTATCTAGTTAATGCAGTGGATTGTTCCTGTCAGAGCAACTACAGTTTCTCAAGATATGTCTTGGTAGATTAGCCTTCATGCTTAGATTGTGACTTTTTGAATTGGAGATAAAGTGGCATTACCAGCAGTAATAGTTCAGAGAATATGATTTTGCAATGTAATTAGTTATTAGGAAGATATAGGGTGGAATTCTTTTTGTCTGTGTGTGCTATGACAGTTTATAATACCTAACATTTAATTATTTCAATGACTGATGCAACCACAAGTACAGACCAACTAATAAGGAAGATAATATTTAAAAAATACAGATGAGGTTTGAAGAATTTGTGTAGGTGTTTGAGTGTTAAGGTTTTGGTTTGCTGGGGGTTTGTTGGGTTAGGGTTTTTTCGTTAGGAAAGAGTATTAAAAAGGGGCACCTTATAAAAACAGAGTACCTCTTCTGGTCAGAGCAACTGATTGAACCAAAGCACCAAATCTTGTTAGGTATTTCACATGCCTCTTACTGGAAAGTGAATTTCATTTGTCTATCTTTATTACTTAAACTTGTTTTATCTTCCAAAGACACTTCATTTTTTTTCCAGTAAGTCTGTGCACATAGTAGAATTACATTAAGTGTATATTTTCCTCTACCTGTAAGAGGTAGCTAGTGCATTAGCAAGATGTTTTTTCAAACATGTTGGAACAATTCAAACATGCAAACATATATGTAGCTCTGATAGGTGATCAAGATGTAAAAGAAATATTCAAAGATGATAAAGCCAAAGGAGAAGTTTACTTGTCGCAGTGACCGCTTGAC
>VZTI01005187.1:0-113695 GCA_013397865.1 Struthidea cinerea
TTTTTTTCCTCCTTATTTAAAGGAGGATTTAAACTGGTTAAAATCTATTCCCTTCCCAGCAAAAGAAAGTATAAATCAATACAAAAGCACTTTCAAAAAAAGTGTATCCAAAACTTCAAAACAGAAACATTGGTTAAATCTTCCTCTCCCCATGTTACTTAGTTTAAAATTAGAAAAGAACATAATGTCCATGCTGACTGTAATGGGTCATGGGAAGACATTTCATTTGCAATTGTATTTGGTCAAGAAATCCCAAACCAGGAAATTGTTCTTGTTTGGGTTGCTCTTGTTCATGGAATTGTGACCTTTTGTAGTTTGTGTGAGTTCCAAGCATTTGAAATATTCACAGATTAGTCAAACAGTTCAAAGGCTTGCTGCTAGTTGTATTTGAATTTCCTGTTTTTCCCTTTCCTGAGATTCCACAGAGTAAAATTAGAAGTAGTTTGTCTGTGTGTGTTTCATTTCAAAGTGCCGAGAAGCTGCTGTCTGCCGGTTACCCACTTAAAAACAAGAATAGCTAAGAACATCTTCCAACTACCATCTACTTACTGCAAATTTGCATTTAGAACCACACTAATATCAAACCATCATTGAGTATGCAGAAAACAGCTATTTTTTTTTTTTTAAATCATACCAACCAGAAAATGGGTAAAGCAATGCTTGATTAGGATTAAAATTGTATATTGACCAATTGTCACACAAGATCAAGTTACTAAATTCCTCTATTTCAGATCAGAAAGACACTCCCAATATGTAGTTTTAAGAAGGTATGCTCTATTGGTTTCAGCAGAGCTACATCGTGACTATACTACACTTACACTAGGCGAAGGCCTAGTATTAGTCTTACAAACATACTCTTGAAAACTCTTAATCTTGGCATTCTGAAAAAGTTACTGGGGTACTAGCTCTAAAACATGGTTATCAGGTTTTGCTGTATAATTTTGTGGGAAAGGAGATCAGATTTTATTTTGTTCTGGCTTATGGTTGAATTTAGCCAGGATAGAACGTGACCTATCATGCAAGTTATTTTCAGCTGTCTTAAACACTGTGATTTTCCATAATTTGCAGATAGTTTGGATAATTGCTTGGTCTCCAAGCTATCAGAATCCATTATGTCCTTACTGGTGTATTTCTTGAATTGGAATCTTGAAGAATCAATGCTCAAACACTAGAACTACTACTGTGGTGCCTACTCTTGTGAGCAATTGCACTGATGCCAGAAGGACCACTGGAGTTTGGAGGTTTATAGTGGCAACAAATTTAAGGTGGATTCCAGAAAAAGACAGGTTTTAAATGGCTGCAATGATATGAACATGTAGGATAGTCTGAAATGTTTGGATCATCTGATCCAGAATATATCTGAGTGTGTCTGTATTTGCATTGTCTCTGTCTGAACTATCCAGGATCAGTTCATGTGGTCTAGTGTGCATGGTCAAGGTCTTTTGAGTGGTTTAGTCTACATTGCTTCTGGCATGGACTCAAATATGCCCTCCTGATACTTTCCCCTTGACTCTGAAGTCGTAAAATAAACTGCCCTGGGGTCATTAATTCCTCAGTGCTGTCTGAATGAGAATGGATAAACCAGTAGCAATAGATAGTATGGGTTTCAGCAAGCAGCAGCAAACTGAGGTGCGAACTATGCAACTGCATCCGCACTCCCAACCAGGCACTTGTCAGAGATACTCGTACACTGGAGAATGCAGCAGGATGTAGAAATTACTGTCACAGTGACTTTTCATTTTTGAAGTTTAGTCTTCAAAATCCATTTAACTTGTTAGATGGGTTTTTCCCAGCATATCAAAGAAAAGAAATGCCTGTTTGTGTGAGTCCAGCAGGACGCTACCCTTAGTAACTTTTAGAAGCAGGTAGTTTCCTTTGCATGCTGTTAGTGAGTAAAGCTTTCAGTAGAAAGGCCCCTGCTGGCTTGAGCGCTGGGTTGTTTCTCCTGTCATGGATACAAAGCTGTATCACAGGGACATCATTAGGAGAATCAGGGAAGGATATCAGCTTTATTATTTTTAGTATCACTTCTTTCCATTTCTTCTTGAGTCCTGCGGCAGGATGACAGGAACTCACTGCCTTAATGTATATGCCTACAAATGCTGCATGTGACCATAACATTTTCTCACCTATTTATAAACCAGATGCTTGTTTCTAAGAGTGCCCATTATTGCATATTATAAAGGATGGTTTTACACCTGAGCAGAGAAATAAAATCACTTTTCTATTTTAAATCTTCCTGGCTTAAGCTCATCATAGGACAATCTGCTCTTATTAGGAAACAAAATAAGTCATTTTAAAGCAATCTTCTGCATGGTTCATCTTTGTACTAATCACTGGCAAGCAGTAGTCTGTTTCTCCATGGGCTTCTAAAATCCTCTACAGGAAATGTCAACTGTGAAAAAAAAAAAGTTGGGAGTTTCCCCCCACTCTGATACTGAAAAAACATTATTGTAGTGATTATAGAGGCAGAGAAGATATGTCAAGATTACATTAACATCACCCAGAGCTACCATCTTCCTCAGCTGGTTCTGGCTTCTGCCATGGAAAAGTACAAATGTCTCACTGCACTGGAGACTTCTGAGATGTCCTTTCTTCACTGACAGTATTATGTTTCAAATGAATTTATCTCCTTGTGATTTCTGACCAACATATATGTCTTAAAAGAGGAGATAAAAACATCTACATTTTGTCCCCAAACTGACCATTTCATTTTTCTCTCTCTCTGCTTTAACAGGAAATTACTTCCTAGGGAAATAACTACACCAGAATAATTTCCTATATGGATATTCCTACTCTAGAACAAGAATAATTTTTTCCAGTGTACTTTAATCCCTCTTAAATATTACTGATTTTTCTCCAGAGGAACTTTTGTCTGTAGACAAGCCTTTGCACTGAGACCAGAGACTATCCTTTTAGCATAACAGAGAAGAAATGGATAATATTATTCTTCAACACTTTTTCCCTGCAGTCCCTAATACCATTTCATTCATACTCTGAAAATTTCCAAATGTGATATATCATTGACCTGAAAACAAGGAAGACTGTTCTGCACTACCAGTTAATTCCAAGATGATGTGCAAGTACACTGTGAAATACTGTGACTTCTTTGCCATAGGGAAATGTCTAGTACCTCTTCTCAGACTAATCCAAATTTAACTGGAGTTAGAAATGAATTCAAGGATTGCCGCTTACCGTGTAATGGCTCTGTTCTTGCTCTTAAAAGTAGATTCCACACTCTGACAGTGCATGTGCAAGAGCATTCTAAGATTGTGATAACATACAAACAGACACTGGCTTACGAACTCAATAATAAATGTTTTTTCAAAACAACCATCAGAACAAACTAAGAATAAGTGCACTCTTCATTGGCCTGAAGTGACAAACTCATGAAGTGTGTGCAATATCTACAGGAAAATCAAAGGATGGTAAAGTGTGTGAGACCAAAATCATCTTCTGCTGTAAACTTTGCATCCATGCAGAGCCTGTAGCATCAGAGATTGGGGCCTCCATGTGAAATAGTTTTATAAGAATTCTGATGGTTAACTCAGAACAAAATCCTGGATAGCTTTAAATAACTATGCGAGGTACAGGGTATCAGTAAATTACTGATCTGTAGATTCCTCACTGCATGCTCAGTATTCCCATGTACTGAGCACCTAAGCTTCTAAAAAAGAAACTAAGGACACTCAGCATTTAGGGGAGTGCTTGTGCTTGACAGTGTTAAAGAGGAGAGCTAATGTTTACTAACAGAGTAATGAACTTAATTTATGCTTTGGTTTTGGAAATAAATTGTATTGTCTTTTTCAGAAACAGTGTCGTTTCCCCTGTCATAGATGTCATAGACTGGAAGACTTTTCAGTACTACCACTCTGTGGGCCTGCATCGAGGTGTTTTTGACTGGAAATTAGATTTTCATTGGGAAGCAGTGCCAGAGTATGAAGAGAAGGTACGACAGTCTCCCATCAGCCCTATCAGGTAACAGTCCATCAGACAATGTGCCTTGCTCAGCTCAGCAGCAAAACTGTACAGTTTGGGTCATCCTGGGTCATCTTCTAGCTAACAGGAGAGAGGTGTGGTTACTTGCACATGCTCGGTTAATAATTCTGAAGGGAGCTTTTTTGTTTATGCTGTTTGTTTTGGCCTTTAGTATTCATTCTAACTAGATTGGAGTCATGCTTTAAATGTGACAAATACTTTCCACACATCGACACAACTAGTGTACAACCTAACCAGACAAGGTGTGGAGGTTTGTAGGGAAAGCAGAAGACAGGTCATACAGAGTTAAAAGAGATCTTAGTCATTATCTCTTTGTCTATTGTTTTGGATGTACGTGTGTGCAATGTTCCCCACTGTTCTGAGTCTTACCTGATAATTCAGCTCTTAGCTCCCTTCCCCAAGCAAATCCTAGAATTACTGTCCAGTTGTTCTTTATTTTGGTTAGATAATCAATTAATTCAAGCTTATATGGAGCAGTATTCAATCATTTTGGAGTGAATATGGAAATAGTGGAATTTTCACCCTTTGCGTAATCCCTTATCCAAAACTCAAGGTGTTCACTTCCAAACGTTTCTACGCAGAAGTCCTGCGGTAGCTGGTGCAGTGGTGGCCATGGACCGACATTACTTCCAAAATACTGGAGCTTATGATTCTGACATGACCATGTGGGGAGCAGAAAACCTGGAACTATCTATTAGGGTAAGGACCTTAATTAAAACATCAAGCTGTGATAACTATTGCAATTTTAAGGAACCTGAATGAAAAGGCAAGAAGATATTTGTAAAAAATGTGCAGAACATGTTGGGTTATGGAGACTACAACCTTCCCTGCAGAAATCTATCCCCACGCTCCACAGCCTGTTAGGACTATACAAGAACATGCAGCTGCTGTGAGTTAGGAGCATTATGTCAGGAGAAGGAAGCTTTGCTGGCTATCACTATCTGCCTGAGGCCTGAGTCACTGCTTTTGGCACCCTCTGAAAGCTGCCTCTTCTATTCTGGCATGTTAACACGCACCAAAGGGAGAGTAGCTTTATTTCTTTGCCAACCTGTAGTTTTAATAGCAAATTGTTTATATTAAATCCTCTGCATTAATTTTTGCTGAGTACAAAGAGTAACTGATATTAAAAAGCAATGAAAATTGCAGGCACAAAGGGCATAGTGTCTTTAATGTCACAGACAAGAGAAGGTGTGCACCCAGATCTGTCCACTACTCTGTACTGTTTGTGCAAAGAAAAACAAAAAAGCATATAAATAGCCATACTGGGTCAAATCAGAGGTCTGAATGCCCAGTATCTTCTCTGTGTCTGTGGGGAGTAATGTATGAAGAAGCATCTAATAATGCTCCTGCTGTTTCCAGGATTTCCTGAGGCAGAGTCTAGAGTAAAGGAGCTTCTCCGTTTCAGATAAAAGTAATCTAAATAAGGCAATCTCTTTTTGTGCTTTCACCTGTGTTTCAGACCTGGCTCTGTGGTGGCTCTGTAGAAATTATCCCATGTTCCCGAGTGGGGCACGTCTATCGAAATCGCTTCCCCCGTGCTTTCTCCTATGAAGAGGCCATTGTGAGGAACAAAATCCGAATAGCAGAGACCTGGCTGGGCTCATTTAAAGAGAACTTCTACAAGCATGACACAGTGGCTTTCTTAATCAGCAAGGTAAAGACATCTGTAGAGGTTTGTTTCTGAGGTTTGTGTTGAGATGGAATAGGAATGGGGGTGTCTCTATGCAGTCAGATGCAGGGGATAGTCTTTTTATTAAACCTTCCAATGAAAGAGCTGTCAGATCAGGAAGGAGAGGGAGAAACCTGTGCCTAAGTTCAGCCTTGTGCTGAAGTTATCAAACTTTGTGGAGTAAAACCTCTTCTCCAAATGACTCCTTCTTCAGCTTCCCCAACAATCTGTGGTTTGCTTTTTCACTGATAGTACATGGAGGGTTGTGGTGCATCTGAAGTGGAAGCTTGCAGCACTGTGTGCTCGAAGGACCCTCCTAGAGGGTTCATTCTTTGTTACTGAAGGAATTCCTCATATGGCTCCTGAGGATATTCAGTATTATTCACAGGCGTGTGGCAAATTGTAGCGTCTCTACTGGAAGGGAACATACCTGAGTGGTCTAGTGACAAAAAAGGTGTGTTTTTTTCCTGAACTGACATATCCTGAAGTGACTGAACTGAGAAAGTCAGATCTCAACACATCCCTATTTACAAGTTACGTTTTCATTAGAAGCATCGCACAGACATCTGATTAGACATTCCTCCAGGAATTTGGATTCCCAGCCACCTGTAAGCCAGGACAGGCTTGCAGGCAGGTGTATGGTGTAGTCCTGGCATGCAGCTACACTTCAACCATCTACAGGTTACACACAATCCAATAACTACAGAATGGCCACACTTGTTTTTTAAGCCACTGTACAGTCCATGGCAGATCAGGGGTGGTCAAGGAACTGTATATTCCTTGTATTACAAACCAGTGGATGTTTGTTTATTGGGAGTCTTGCAGCTGTGGGGAATGTTGTTGGTGTAGTCAATGTTGTTAATAATGTTAATGTTGCTGCAGTTCTCAGGAATTCTCTGGCTCCAGTACCTTTTCTTGTAATCATATCCTTCCTACAAGGCAGTGGACAACCTTGAGAGCAGTTTTGAATGAAAATGTATCATTCATCTTCCTGTTCATTTAACAATGCCATGCTTTTAAGGAGAAAAAGATTCACTGAAAGCATTTAGGCAGAGCATGGGTAGGTGCTCTGCAAAGTTTCTCATTTATATTTACTCCTGCGTTTCATAGAATCATGGAATCAGAGAATGGTTTGGGTTGGAAGGGACCTTAAAGATCATCTAATTCCAACTCTCCTGCCATGGACAAGGATACCATTCACTAGATCAGGTTGTCAGGGCCCCATCCAGCCTGGCCTTGAACACTTCCAAGATGGGGCATCCACAGCTTTTCTGGGCAACCTGTTCCAGTGCCTTACCACCCTCTGAGTAAAGAATTTCTTCCTAATAACTAATCTAGACCTGCTCTCTTTCAGTTTAAAAACACCGCTCCTTTTTGTAGGCCCCCTTTAGGTACTAGAAGGCTGCTCTAAATTCTCCCCAAAGCCTTCACTTCTGTTCAGTTTCATTAAGTGATCCCCAGCTTCCTGTAAGGGAAGACCCTTCTAGGGGGAGGGACTTCATTCCCCCTCCCCACTCACTCAGAGGATCAGGGTCTTGAGAGAATGGAGAGCCTGACTACCAGCAAAGACTGAGGAATACAACTGATTGAGTACCTCAGTGTTCTCCATATCAGTCGCCACCAGTTCACTGTTCTTGGTTATCAGGAGGGAACAGTGGTACACTCTCCTTGTCCTTTCTTTTCTGACCTATGTACTTATAGAATCCCTTCTTGTGATTCTTCATGTCCCTTGCCAAGTCCTGTTCCAGCTTTGCCTTGGCTTTCTTGACCCCATCCCTACACATTCGAACCATATCCCTGTACTTTCCTCAGGTCACCTGTCCCTGCTTTCACTGCCTGTGCATTTCGTTCTTACTCCTCAGTTTGAGGAGCAGATCCTTGCTCAGCCATGCCAGTTTCTGGCCTGCCTTGCTCAATTTCCTACACACTGGGATAGAGAGCTCTTGCACTGTAAGAAAAGTAGCTCTAAAGAGCTGCCAGCTCTGGTCAGCACCTCTGCCCTTAAGGACAGTTTCCCAGAGGATCTCCTTCCCCAGCTCCTTAAACAGCTGGAAGTTTGCTCTTGCAAAGTTCAGGGTCTTGACTTTTCTCCTCACCGGGCTCACACTCCTTGAGATCAACTCAACAAGGGCTTGGTCACTACGGCCCAGGCTGCCACCAGTCCTGATGGCTTTAATGAGCTCATGTGCACTGGTGAGCACCACTGGCTCCAGTAATGCCTCAGTCCTGCATGCCTCAGTCATTCAGGGCTGGCCATCACCCAAGAAAGCCAGATCCAGCAGGAGCTGCATTATGGTGGGGAGAGGAACAGGACTGTATATCGGCATGACTTCTCTCTTGTCACCTAGTCTGACCTCCTTATGCTCCACCAGTGGATCTGCCTCTCTCTCCAGTCAGCCTGCTAATTGTAGAGTTTGAGACTATTGTGTTTCCCTTTTTTACTCTATTTTCACATCATTTTAAAAGATCCTACCTGCTTGTCTGTGTTATAGGTTTGAAATCCACTGGCCAGAAGCTTGTCAATTGACTCACAAAGGGTTATAGCCACTAGACCAAGCCTTTTAAAATGGGCAGTGAGGTCTTTAAATCATTTAATAATTCCCTGAAGGTTTTTCTTGTCAGCTCAGAAGCAATTTTCTCTACTAAAAACTACAGTCACCAATGATACAGTTTGCTAGCTATAAGCAGCATGACCTTTTGCCTGAGTTTATTCTAGTCAGAATAGTTGCAGTACTTCTGAATATGATGCTCCCTCAAATGATCAATTTAATGATTTCTGTGTGCAGAATACCATAACATAAATGGCCCTTTCTGTGTGTTCCTTTCTTTCACAGCTGATGTTTTCAGCCTGTCAGTGCAGTGGGATGTTATCCAAAAGGCACAAGCAAGCAAGGACATTATTGCCACTCAGCTGCAAAGGGCCCTGCGGGGATTTATTGCGCTGAGAGGGTGTGCAGAGCCATCTATGGGCCACTATCGAATTCTCTGTGAGCCTTCCCCACCACCACTGCTCACTATAAAAAAACAACCAGTGACCCTCATTTAGGTGGCTTTATAACCCTTCTTGGTGTATGGTCTGAATCATGTCTTGCACAGGGTGCCCATGGTGTGAGCATTAAACAGATGAATGAGGCTCTTCCCAGCTCTCTGCTACTTCAGCCACCACCTCTTTTGCTCCTCTTCTTGTGTGGTTTGCATATTTAATTTACAAGCAGTTTCCTTTCAGGTTGGTTTACAGGGACAATGACTTTCTTTACATTATTTACACAATTTTTTTGGCATCAAATGCGGACTGTAACTAGTATGACAAAATGAGATTTACTGCCATTGCCTTCTTCAGCCAAAGCAGAGTCTCATGAGAAACATCTCTTTTTAGGGGAAGCATTTTACTTCTCTCTTTCCCTTTTCCAGGAAAACCTCTAGAGGACAGGTTTGTGTGGTGCAGAATTGCTAAACTTTGTTGTTATGGTTATTGAATCGAAGACTGACACTGAAGTCTGAGGTTCTCTTTAACATATTGCAACTGTTGAGCTTTGCATGTGGAGTTTACAAGGGCTGGCAAACAGTGCCACATGGAATGATTGATCCCTGCCTTTAGAGACTGATAAGTCATCTTTGGTCTCCAAGGCCCTTCATTTGTCAGTGTTCTCCATGCTGCAAAGTCCTTTTCTTTCTTTCTTATGGATATAGAGAAATAGCTGGTCTGAGAAAAAGTTGTTTACAGGCAATTCTCTGCTTATGTTGCCAATTTTAATTTTTGACGAAGAAATCCAGACCAGTTTCCTGGAATCCCATCCCAAACTGCATTTTTAAAAAGTAGAAACATGAAGGGGGAGATCTACTGCTGGCAAGAAAGAGAAGACTTTTAAGGGTTGTTAGATGTTTTTAATATTTGGACACTGAGAGATTTAGAAAAGTGTTTTATGTGGTTTTGAAACTGAAGAATTAGACACGTAAGTGCTTAGAGGTTTTGAGAACCCTGTTAGTCATCTTTAGTGCTAAATACCCTCAAATATTCAGACTGTCAGTCCTTTGCAGTGCAGATGCCTGTAGCTGCACCAAGGGTTGAAGGCATTTGTCTTTTTTCATAACAGAGTTGCTACCAGGGAAGTTGAGAGTTGATATTGTGTCTTTATAATTCAAGAAAACAGAGAAATCATAGGCAAGGTTTTATGCATTTATAGCTGCAAAACACCTTTGTTCATTCGATTTAGTAACTGTCAGGTAATAGACAGATAATAGATAATAGACTATATTCTGGGTTAAATTCTGTCATCACTTATTCCCTCTGATCACAGAGGACTGACAGTGACTAGGTAATTTGGGCTGTTAAAGGCCAGGAAATTGAGTTTTTATCAGCGGGAAAAATTATATACTAAATGGCAATCTAATACAATCCCACTGAATCTCAGCACAACAAGTAACTGACTTGGTCCTGACTTTTTAAAATAAAAGTATGACAAAGACTGACTCATCTTGCAGTATAATAATGATTTTTAGAGGAAATACTTATTTTCACAATGTATGCTACTTCCGAAACACTTCTGTCATAATGCCAGACTTTGTCTGTTTTAGCACAAAGTTTGAGGAAGGCTGTAGCTGAACCTCCCCCTTTGCATACTCATAAGAGATACATATCAATAATTATAATATTCAGGATAGAAAAGGTGGTAAAAATAATTCCTGTGTAGTCATTTCCACTCCCAGCATCTCTAACACAAATACACCAGTAACCTTGTTGCCCTTATGCTTTCTCCCTTTCCCCATAAAGGCAGAGAAGCCAGACTGCAGCGAGCGCCTTCAGCTACAGAAGAGACTGGGCTGTAGAAATTTCCAGTGGTTTGTATCAAATGTGTACCCTGAACTCTCCCAGCCTGGAGACACACCAAGATTCTCTGGCAAGGTAAGAGAGAAAACACACCATAAGGAATGATCTTTTTTTTGCATTGTTCAGTGTCACTTCTATGTCCTGAGTACTTGGTCCAAACGCACAATGCAGCCAGGGCGGGGGGAGAAAGAAAAAGACAGAGACAAAGAGCTGGCCCAAATTTTCACATAGATGTTGAAAACTAGCCAGGAACTGAACCCAGAGTGTCTGACTCAGTTCAGTGCCACAGCTCAGAGGATCCTAACCTTAGGTTCTTCAGGTGCCATTAGTAAAGGAAAAGTACTGTGTTGCCTCATGCAGATGGCAACAGCAACAGCAGCTGAGGTATCTCTGTGCTGACCCATGTGCACAAAGAGAAAAAAGCATTTCTTCAGTCCTGCCCTTCCCCAAGGACAGAAGTGATAGCAACAGCAGTTCCCTGGCTGACTGTGTACAGGACGAAATATTCTTAGTGGCTGGGGTTTTTTTTAAACACATAGTTGATAATTATAATTCATTAAATATGAATTTATTCCCAGCAGCCTTACTGGAAGGGAGTTTCCCCCAACAAGGAAACAAGGTCTACTAATTAATTCACACTCTGCTATCTGTAGCCAGATTTTACTGTGTCCTATTTTATCTGCTCTTTATTTTCAAAGTAACTTGAGAAAAGTGTAAGAACTGAGTGTGGATCACAGGAATGGTCACATATTTCTTTTCTTCTGGAATATCTTGTGTTTTTTCTGACTACAGTGTCCAGTTGAAGTGCAATTTTCCACCAGCATAAAAATTTTGATAGCTTTCTTTTAATTATCATAATAGTTAAACCCAGAAGTGGATCTCTCTAATTTAAACAAAACTCACTGGCTAACACTGACCCTTGATGAAACTGCCTTTCACATCAGTTTGCAAGATCAATATGCAAGATCAGGTCTGAAAGAAATATATAGTGCCCAATTTATGAACAAAATCATGTATCATAAAGGGATACAATCGCAAAACTGTTAGCTGAAGGACATTTTGTTTGTATCCAATTGTGATTTATTTCAGTATAACCTTTGCTTACAGCTTTACAGTACTGGTGTTGGCTTCTGTGCAGATTACAGACCTGGGAGAGCCACTGCAGAAGGCTCTATTGAACTCTCCCCTTGCAGTGACAGCCTCACCCAGGTAATGCATACTTGGAGTACATCAGCACGGTGTCAGATCTAGGGAGCCATGCAGAAGAGAGGCACTCCAACATGTGGGTGCCTGGGTTGACACTAGTGGAAATACTGGCGTGTTCAAAATTAGGCATGTGCTAAGGCAGCGATGCCCACTCTTCTACAGCTGAGTGCCACTTGAAAAATGCCAATGTCCCGTGTGTCACTGAGGCAGATACCCACACTTTGCTCCAGAAGACATCATTAAGTGCTTATTTATTTAGTATATTTGGTAGTGTCTGGGGAAAAGAAAGCCTGTGAGCAAAAAATATGTAACAGTTCCAGAATATTGGGGATAGGTTTCCCCATTAGTGACTAAATCTGAAGATTAGTGCCTAAACTGTAGTCTAAGGCAGGAGGGAAATTAATGTAGACTCCCAAGCTGGCATTAGTCTAGCAAGTTCATGCAATAAGAGAAGCCAAACCAATACAGACTGGCTGCAGATATTTACTCCAAGTCCCAAGCAAGTTTTGCTGCTCACTCTGAGCTAAGGATAAGCTGCAGGCACATTTCAAATTGCAGCGTGTGAAGACACTGTCAGAAACACCCTTCTATTCAAATATTTATTAAACTGGAAAATTTTATGACAGGGTGGGTTTATGTTATACATAATCATAGTTCACAAAGCCTTTCCTTAGGTAAATAGTTATGCCAGAATTAGCTAGCAGGAGGGACTGCTTTGAAGGGTCAAGGCTCTTGGGTCTCTGTCACTCATGTTTGGGTTGCATCTTAACAAACATGTACAGGAAATTGTCTTTAGAATTAGCATTTAAAAATGAACTGGGATGTCCTTCCATCATTGTTCAAACAAACCCTCCCTTTTCCAGCACTTTGACTATAACAGCATGAAGGAAATCCGGCTTGGTTCTGCTCCCCTGCTTTGCTTTGATGTCAGACATGGGAAGGTTATCCCTCAAAACTGTACAAAGGAGACAGACAACAGCAACCAGCACTGGGATGTCCAGGAGGTCAGTAGTGGCTCTGCCATGGGGGAAAGGCAGCTGAGGCTGATTGTGGGATCACTGGGTGATTTCAGGATTTGTGTGTGAGGAAGGGATGAGGTATTTGAAGGGCATGTTTCATTTCTGTACCTTTTTCACCCAGAAAAATTAGGATGTCTCTTGCCCATTTACACTGTCTATGAGAAATACATTTGGTTTAGAAATACAAACTACAGAAATCCTACCTAAATTCCTATGTCTTTGTTTTAACTGTTTGTCTTACTGACCTTATAGGAATAGAATCAGAATTGGGGGTTGTGAAAATAAGAGCAGGGCAAATCCTTTCCCATTTCTTTCGGATTGAGGAAGGGTTTGGAAATCCTGACCCCTCCCAAATGAGAGCCCTTTGTGGAGCTCCTAATGGGAAACATTAAATTTTCTCCTGCATTGTAAGAGAAGAGCAAACTTCCTAGTGGAAGAATTCACTTTTTGCAAGTGAACTTCACCCAGCAGATCAGGAACTCCTCAGCAAGACTGAAAAATGTCATGCTCTGGGACAACCTAGGAAAATAGCAGTTACTGTAGTTGTAGGGATGCAGCAATCATCTGGTACAGTTCCTACTGTAATTTGGTTTGATTCCTAAGGGAAGCACTGGTCCTTATGAAGTGTTGTGGCCTGTAGTACTGAGGTTGATGCTGATGACAACCTGTAGCTATAGGGAAAAAACGGTGGAAAAGAATTCTGCACCTACCACTTGTGTTAGCTTCAAAAGGAGCTACGAATATTCACCACACTCTGGGCACAAAGCTAAATCCTAAAAGTCATTGTGTTTGGAGTATTGCTTAAAAAAATTCGAACAACCAGTCATTACTGGTGATATACTGTACATACATTTTCTGAAACATGGCCTAGCTTTTACTGGAGGTCCCTCGTTCCTAATTTTTTCTTTCTTTCCCTTCTTCTTTCATCTTGTAGAATGGAATGATTGTCCATGTCCTTTCTGGCAAGTGCATAGAGGCAGCAAAGAGTGAAGATGAGAAGGACTTGTTTTTGTGTGCATGTAACAAGAATGCAAATCAGGTGTGGCAGTTTGAACGTTCCCATGGGCTACGTCAGAGATGACTGACAGGTCTCTGCAGAGGTCAAGTCTCCAAAGTGTAACATTACTTCTGCTTGGGATTTAAGATGCATTTCCTGCAAGGACAAGAAAGATGTTTGTGTTTGCTGTAGCATGCAGGGAAGTCAGGAATGTCTCTCGTTTGAAAGCCTGGCTTCTGGTTAATCCAGCTCTAGCTAAAATTTCTGTTTTTTCTGTGAAGCAGGGAATAGAGAGACTGTGAGAATCAATAAATTCTCAACTCTGCTATTGCAGAAGGCAGTTAAATTTGCCCTTTGAAGGAAACATGGAAAATTGGCTGCCAGACAGCTTGTCTTCAGCATATTCTGTGACTTCTGAGGATACAGGAAAAAAAGTGAGACTTTTGAAACCGTAAGAGGAAGCCAGCCAAACTAGGACAGGAGTTTAGCCTTGTTTTACAGTGCCCTCAACTCATATAAAATAAAATAGGTTTTGTATGTATAAAAGTAATAGATGTTTCCACATGTAATAGCAAAAATTTTGTTTTCCAGTTAGCCTGAGCCAAATTTCTACTCTCTGTGAGATTACACAGAACATAAATTAACAGTTAATTAGGCACTAAATGCTCTAATTGACTTGGAATACTAACAGTCCTCAGTGTTTGGCACACCCTTCCTTAAATCCTTGTCCACAGTCTAATTTGGATGGGAGAATGAGACTGAAATATTAACAACTTTTTGTTGTTGTTGTTGTTTTAATTATATTTAAGGACAACTCCTCAGGAAACTTTTGTGGTAGTAAGGAGGTTAACAACTTCTCTTCTTATTTGGGAAAAGAAGGAATCAGCGGCATCTATTTGCTCTTGTAAAGCCATGGGATAAGCTTATTACTATTATTATTATTACTACTATTATTATTACAGTAACAGAAGTGCTGGCTGAAAACAGCAAGTGAAGGGAAACAGCCCGTTTCAACTACCTAGGAAGAAAATACTGGTTTGTTTTCATTTGCTTGCACCCTGAGTTAAGTCTTTCAAGCTGTCAGTTTTAGCCAAGAAGATTGTGTAGATTCTTGCTGTCGTGAGTCTTCAAGATGATCCTGAAAAGACCAAATTTTCTAAAGAAGCTTCTTCTGTAGAGCCTCCATTGCTGCTGACCTGCTGTCTTTCAAAGGAGTGAATGAGAGATGAGGTTAAGTAACAAGAATGGTCTCACACAGTATGCACTAGCCAAGCAAACTTCCACTTCAGTATCTCATTAGGGTACTGTCCATTTCGAAGATAAAATCAGTGATGACAACACTTTCCAAGAGCCTGCTAAGACAGAAGAACAAGGATTTGGGAGTCTTCCCACATCAGCACCATATCTGATTTATGGTATAAATCAGTCATAATCCTATGTATATATTAAAGAGGAAGGGCAGCCTTAATGAAACTCTCTTAGGTTTTGAATTCTTTTCAAGAGACAGAAAATTGTGGGGTTTTTTAAATGGACAGCACATTGTTTAGACTTTAGAGAAAGGAAGAAGTAACAGAATATTCCACTCAGAGCCTTGCAGTCACCTGCTCTCAGTAAATCATAATAAATTCGTATCAAGCATATAAAATTGGTTACAACAGAAGACACGAAGAGCATTTTGTGTTGTGTTGTCCAAAACATCTCCCAGTGTCTAGCTGTCTGCCTACTTTGAGTGCCACAGATTCTACACTGTGTTCAGGCATCACTCCAATCATCTTGATTACCACTTATGCTTTCTTTAATAGCATCAGAATCTATTACTACTTCTGCTGTGTCATTTAAAATTTCCTGTGACGTTCTGGAAAATGCTTTAATTTTCAGCTGAGAGGATGGTAGAAACCTCTTCCAGAACACCAAGTGATCCCTGACCATTGCCCAAATCTAGGGTGAGAAAAGAGAATTTTTTAATTGCATAAAAGCTGAGTAAAATGATTTTTTTAATGACATGTGACTCCTTTATTTTAAATTATAAGTATGCCAGATTTTTTTATTATCTATTATTTATTATATTTTGGACACTACACTGTGTGTCCAAAATCCTTCAGAATTTAGGTAAATGTTAAAAAAATGTGTATACAAATATGGTAATTGAAAACAAGTGATTTTTATCACAAAGAAGAATGAAAATATTTTTTAGAGGGGAAATGTTTGGAATTAAATTTCAGGACATGGACATTTTCATTTATACTACTTTTTAACATAATGATAAAAACCTAGAAAGTAAAGTTTGCTGTAGATATATGTACAATAGAAAAATATGTTACCTAATATCTCTTCAAAAAATAAAATGAAAATATATGGTGCAGTACCATTTAGAAAATAATTGTAAATACTCTTGTTTCACTTAGTAACAGAGTAAATGTGTGTTTGGTTTCCAAGGGAACTCAATTCCAGAGCACGGGCCAGAAGGGAGCTACAAGGTGGTCTAGGAGGTCTCTGTACCAAGGCAGCCAGGGGACATGGATTGTGGAGCACAGTTCCCTCTAATATAAGCATAACTCACTACACACAAATTTTAAAAACCAAAGGGAAAGCATCTATCCCTGTTTTTCCTGGTTTTTCTCCTATATGCCTTTTAAATGAATTGGTTGCTTGTACCAATACTGTTTCCTCATTGTCATTTAGACTTTGCCCCTGTGGTTAGATCCATCATCTAAGCTCTTCTCCTCATGGAAATGAGCTCAACAAAGAGTGGTGGCTAAGCATGCTGGTATGTCTTCCTCGTTTTTACCCATCTTTCATGCAATACTAGCAGACAATGATGCTTTGAGCGCCACAAAACATGGGATTACTTTCAGTTCTGTATTTAGACAAGGTCAACATTTCAGGTTCCGCTAATTCCCAGTGACAGGAGAGAAATGTAAGGACACAATGTTTCATACAAGAATGAAGCAGTTTAAACTTTGAAGGCCTCTGAAGCAGAGCCTCAGGCAAGAGCAAAGGAATTCCAGAATAACACGAATAAATATCTTATAGTGTAACTCCACCTGTTTCTTTGAATTTTGCAACCCAGGCACAGTGAGTGCTTTGAGCCAAACCCACCCATGAAGCTGAGCTAAAAGGTCAGATTCAAGAGCAGGTCACCTTTCAGTTGACAGTGCTTACTAAAAGCCTGGTTTATTCCTCTCCCAGCTCATGGTAAATGGAAGAAAATAACGACTTGAAATATTATTCAAAGTACTTTTAAACCGAGCCCCAGTTGATGCAGTCGGTGTTGGCCCTGGGGTTGGCCATTGGGGTTTGTCCTGTTAGGTGAGGTGCCATCACTGACACAGAGAAACAATGGCAGCATTTCTCTCCATGTGTTAACCTGAAGTCTAAATGGGGAAGGAAGGTTTATCAACCTTCATGCTAAATCCTGTAGCACAGAAATGTTGAGGGTATCTCTCAGTCCACATGTAAGTGCTTCCAGGTCCTCCCTTGGAGATGTTCATTGAGCTGTAATACTGTCTGCTGATTAAAATGCAATAGCTTCCATTACTGATCTCCTCAGGAAGGAATGGAGATATGTTCAGGCATCCAAGACAAGAACAGTAACAGCCTGGGTTTCCATAACAGCTGGAAGGTGACATGTGAGTGAGAGCTTTCAGATTCTGACTTTGTATCTCATTTTATCTCCAGCAGTTTGATTCAAACTGCAAACATATTGGAAGAGAGTAAAAAAGAAGTGTTTTGCAAATAGGTAACGTGTTTTTAAGTTCATTAAGCTATGCAAACTGCACATGTCTGCCCTGAATAAAGTATATCAGTGCACAGAAAAATGTATTTTTATTTCCTTCGTTGTGTTATGATTTGTTAATGCCTTGTTTTCCTCATGCTGCAGCACAGATAGTCTGCAAAAAACCCAGTCGGAAAGCATCCAGTGGCAATACCGTCATCCAGCCATCACCTGACAGTCTTACAGAAATGTACAGGAGGACTCGCCCCTGCCAGCATCTTAGAGGGGGCTTAATTTTGCAGACCTGTGCCATAATTTCCACTGGTTCCTTTAGAAAGGTCTGAATAAGGACTCCAAATGTAGAGTCCCTGGAAAGCATGAACTCTGCTGGACCCCTCAGGCATCTCACAGCTGCTTATGCACCAGGTGGTTTGGAAGGGTGTTTTGGAAAAACAATCTGGCTACATGACTTGAGATAGCAGCCATAGTGGGTTTGCTATCTTTCTAGCTGCTAATTTTTAATTTTTTTTTAAATTAGCTAGTACTCTTGAGGATTATTATGCTTGAGACACATGGAACAGGATTCACCTCTGTTAACTGGGGCCACCTGAACAGTAGTCACAACTGAGGTAGTTGTCTAAGTTTCTTCTACTGGTGAGCAGAGAACACTTCCAGAGGTAACCAACAGCAAGTATTTAACCAATATGGGTAAATCACTATCTAGAAACGCTTGCTTTCTCTACTGGTTAGGGAGGGATTCTTGATGATTAATTTAGATGTCATGCATAAATTTTAAACTGGAATTAAGTGGAAGGAAAATAATCCCAAAGGGTACCCAGGCTAAAATCCCTTCCGGGAGCCCAACCCCAGTGTCCAGCTCTTCCAGTTCCCCCAAGATCTGGCTTTAGGCACAGAGATGACAGCCAAGAACGAACTTGCTACCATCTGCAGTTTCCTCAAATGAGTTAAATCCAACAGCACACTTTTCCAAGACAGCTTCTTTGTTCACAAACTGAGAGACCACACTGTGTAGGATGCTGTGTTACAGCACGATCTGGTCCCAAAGGAACAAGAATTTAAATTTTCAGAAGTGTCTCTATAATATTTTGAAGATGTTAACTCTAATATTAATAATAAATCTTCTGTATCTTTCTGCTGAGTAGGCTGGAAAGCTGCAGCAGAATTTTCATGGCACAGAACAGATACAGGTGCCAGGATTGTTTGCAAGGTTCTTCTTAGCTTGAACCTAAGTTACAGACAGACCAGCCTAAGTAAGGGCTGAATGCATTATTCAGTTTCTGAGTAGCTGCCTGATGACCTTTCTTAGACTCCATAACTTTTGGTAATACTATCGTGATATTTATTTACACCAATGGTAATTTTGTGTTACGAATTGAGAATTGAGAAAAAGGTGAAAGTAATCAATTTTTTAAAATATGCATAATACAAAAATACTAAATATATTTTAAAATATCTTATTTTGTGCAATTACTCAAAAGATTGCTCCTGCATTTGTTAGTCCCTCAGTCTTACAGACTGATAACAAATAATCTAATAATGTCATTTACATTGTTACAGGCATAAATGAGCTTTAAAGGATTACATCCTTTAGTATTGTATTTTTCACGATATTTTTTATTCACTTCTTAATATGCTGTTAGGTGAAAACTGGGCTTTTTTACAGTCTCATTTTTATCATTTAATGTAATAATTACACAAAAAAATTAATTGCAGCTCTGAAAGAAAATCAACTGGTACTTTGATGTATGAGGAGTTCAAGATGGAGAACATCAGATATTTATATCTGAGTGCAAGCCATTGGGAGGCTGCTTCTGTCAATCCCCCTTTATACATCTAGTTTGGGATTACTCTACAAACCAAAAGCTATAGCCAAACCAAAATGTTTGATGGAAAACAGCCATACAGAAACAACAGGTCATTGCATTACTGTCACCTTCTTTTGCTTTCCCTCTTACTAGCACACAATTTGCCTGCTTAGAAATCAAGAGCCCAGCAGTGAACAGAGTTTAATAGTCAAAATATTTCAAGCAGGCAGATGCATAAAACTCATCATGTCAATTAAAAAATAAGTCTCGCAGTAAATTTCTCATTGGACAAGCTGTCTTATAAACCCCTGGCTTTTTGTTGTCTCATTAGTTTCTGTATGTGTCATACTCATCAAAAACTTATCATCTGTGGTGCCAAGAGCTGCCTTCACCCACAAATCAGTCAACAAACCACAGAGCCTGGAAGACCACTTAGTCTGGCTGAGCACTGGTGCTTCCTGAGCTCATGCAGTCCAGCTGACGGATCCCCGGCTGCCATAGCAAGCTCCCAGACGGTGGCAAGAGCCATTTCTTCAGGGCAGTTTGCTGTTGATTCCTCTGTTTGCAGGAGCAAAGGAAACATTAATTTCCTAGGGCAGCAACCTGCGGTCAGTCTGTGGTGTCTGCGTAGATTCGCACATGCACAAGCCCAGGAACAGAGCCTGGTGCTGATGCTAAGGAAATAACTTTTAGTTTTACATAAACAATGAACGGTTTCGGGTCCAGCTCCTGCTGTTGGAACAACCTTCTGCATGCAGCCCGCGACAGAACTCTTAAGATCCTCTAGTGCCAAGAACAACTCTTAAATCAGTGACGAGAGGAAAGGGTGAAACAAAATAGGTCTTGACACTGGAAAAGAACTTGATAAGCAAAATAAGAACAATGAGACCTTAATTTGCTAATTACAAGAAGATGTCCATCTTCTCTGAAAAATATACAGTTTTGGCAGTTTCATTCAAGATTAGATGTAACATGATTCTCAGACTTGGCAGACAGTGGTGATTCCATTTTGAGGAGTTTCCAAGGTTTCTGAGTTTGGTTTCAGTGTGGAACAAGACCCACTGTTTTCTCTGCTCTCTGAAACAGAGCTGGGGTGCTTACACAGGCAGTGATGAAAGAGGTTCCCCAGGCCAGGCTGCCCATGGCAGGGTGCTGGGTTCTGCTTCCTTGTTGCCCATCATAAGAAAGAACCTTTTCCTCTGGGCTATCTTGCTTTCAACACACTGGCAAATTTTGTTAAAAAATTGTTTTTCTGGACTTTTACTGCCAGCTCTTGTGAACATGTCTACAACAATTACGTGCTAGCAAAGACTGCAGACTCAGCAAAATGAGGAAAATCAATATTTGATTCTTAACAGCGAGAAAGAATAAAGAGGCAAATGGGAAAAAGTGAGTTTCATTTCAGTTCTGAAGTACATCTGTCCATTTCTTTTTATGGCACTGGAACACGGCAGAACAACCCAGTTGGGCTACTACAATAACAGCAGCCTCAGGTTTATGTTGCAAGTACTGGTTCCTAACGACATGCCTGACAGGGAAAGGCTTTTTTACACTTTCATGTGTAGAACTGAACATATTTGCTTCCTAAAGTGGGAGCAGTGAAAAAGGGAATGAGGACGGCTCATTGACATGACTGTCAACCTCAGCAGCAGAACTGAACCAGGTACATAAAACAAACGACTGAGAATCTCTGATTGGAGCTCAAACTCAGGCCACTTCTTTTACCAGCAGATGCGTTTAGTAGCAATTAATTGCAGAAAGGGTTTTGAAGTTTGTGAGGTAATTTTTTAAAAAAACCTACGTCTTTATTCTCAGTCCTAAGCCTCTGTAACAGAGTCAGACTTTTTGCGGTTCATGTTGATATTGTGGCAATTTAAATAAAATCACAGCTATTGTCAGAAAGAGCTCATGTAAGAACATCCATTTTCAAACATCCTTCATTTTTACTTTGAATTAGTTACCGTGTTAGAGTGAAAAGCATGAAAACATGAATCAAAAGGAAAGAAGCCTAAAAAAAGGAGATGTAGATGTCTATAACCATGATGTGCTATCTGAAAGACTCCAGATCATAAAGTGACCTCATGAATTTGAGAAACTTGGTGATTTTTGAGCACTCTGGATTTAAACACAACATGCAAAGGTAGAGAAATGTGACTTCTAATCTTTTGGGTCCAATTCTGATGCCTTTCCTTCAGTCTGCATAATACTAACACTAACACATGCTGTCCCCCTCGCTGGGGGTTTCCGGGACCAGACACTCAGGTCCACCTTGTGAAAATGTCCTAGTCCCAAATTAATGTGTATGTTGCATCTCCATTCTTTATTGTTTTTAGGACCTCTAGTGGCAGGGAAAAAAGGCATTTGTAGAGAAGGTCATCTGGAAAGCTCTTAACATGAAAGCAAGTATGGGCAGTATGGCCATGAACTCCAGCCAGTAAGAAATCAATGTGAAAATGCCATTTCTTTAATTAAAATTCTGGATTTTCTCCAGGAAGAGTTATGTCATCTTCTTTCTCTTTATAAACAGTATACTGCAAAAAGAATAAACTGAAACAGACCTCTCCACTTGTGGAGGGAATTCAGCTTTTGTGCTAACCAAGGAACATCATGGTACACTGATTTTTAAAAAAAAGCTCCACTTTCTCCCCTCCAGCACCCCCAAAAACATCCTACTATTCTTCCGTGCATAAGTGCCCAAATCCAGGGCTGCTACTCAATGAAAGACTGAAGTCTGCCAGGAAAATTTCCAAGACATAAAATACATTTATAGCTACTGGTGATTGTTACTTCATGCCTGTCAGTAATCTTTTTAGCAAACAGCTATCCTCAATTATTGATATTTCATTATGGGGTTTCAAGGTGACTCTGGATGACAGGTAAAAACACAAATTTTCTGCTTCTCAGTAGGAATACTGATAAAGATTGGAAATATACTGCAGAGCATGAAACCCTGTCCCGCCAGATAACTCCCATTTTGACTCCTGACAACAAAAATGTTGGGTTTTCTCTGCACCCCTTTGCCAGATCATTGCAGCTATGCCAGTACTGTTAAAACCCCTCACCTTTGTGGATTTAGGTCTGCCAGGCCAGTGATTTGTCTCTCTGAACAGAAGAGCATATTAAGCTGCAAAAAGGGCATAGGTCTCATTAGTGCAACTCTATTATTAAAAATGTTTAAAACACACCTGCAAAATAAATAGCAAAATTAGTAAACCCCCTACATGTGGAAAAAGTCTACACCCATCAAGAACACAAGAGAGCCATATCTTTTTTTTTCTTGGTTTTGGCAATGGAAAGACAGTCCTAATGGAGAACACAGCAAGTACCAGCAGAATTGACAAGATGGAGGAGGTATTTCTCACACAGTGAGAATGTACAGGTGGTCATTTGTTCTAGAGAGACCAAGATTTTTTCTGGCTGGACATGTCAGAAAGATGCACAAATCTGTAGCTGAGGTTTGTCCCTATTTAAGAGGCTCATCTCATTTACTATGGACAGTCTTGGAATTGTCATTTCTTGGCAGTCATACGCAATGAATTACAAAATGCTACATCTGGGGGAAAATGCCAGAAAGAATCTGAATGGTAAAGACTGGAAAGTGCAAGAATGAGCGAAAGTAAACATTATTTCATATTGATAAAACACATATGAGAAGTTTAAAATAAGACAGTCGGCTCAGTAAGCAAGTAGACTATAAAAACTGAGTAGTTTCACATTTTCTGAAAAGGATATTTCAGGTGTGGATACAGCTCCTCAAATCTCACCAAGGTATTTTGCTCCCGAGTTAGTGTTGGACAACTGCTCAGGAACATCAAGAATACGTGTAACACAGCAGGGGAGTGTTCAGGTGCATCCAGTGGTGGGGATCACAGCCCGACCTCATGAAGCAAGGTCACCTGATGGTGACAGAGGCTAATTCTAATGAGGTATCTTACATTTGAAGGGTATTGTAATAGAGATTATACAGCTACTAAACTAAATAAGTGCATAGACAGAATCCAACTGTAATGCAAAGAAAAAAAAAGAAAAGATAAAGTAAGACTCATAACATCCCCTGAAAAATTAAGTTTTGGAGGAACCAAAATTACTCGAGATTTGTGTCAAGTGCCGGCCTGGGTGGCAGGATAGTGCAGGGTGAAAAATACTGTGAGATGTCATATTGACTTCTTCAGAATTAAATGAATCATTTCATAAATGCTGACATACTTCAATTGACACTTTGGGACCAAACTGATTTTTATGAATTTAAAATTGCTTTCCCTCTCTCCTACCTATTTTTCAGTTCTGCAAGAGATAAGAAATAAACAAAATGGGAGCTGTATCTGACCAAGAGCAGTCACAGAATGTGTCTTGAGGCATTTCCAATATGGCTCTGGTGAGGACAATGTCATGCTCTTAGAAATCAGGGTTTTGTCTGTGCTTCTGTCTCTCCCTGAGCCATAACAGCCTCAGATGTGAATGACACCGAAATGCACTTGCTCAGTCTGGTTTTTTGGCTGACACAGTGAAGCAGCAATCAGACTGAGGCTGAAACATTTATGAGAGAGAGTCATGAAGGGCAGAAAACCCAGAAATGCATTATTTACTGCACATGTTCTTTATTCTCTCTTCATGGGTAATTCATTTAAATTCTGCTCTTTTGTTGGGTGAAGTGGATCTGAAGTAACATCCCTGAAGCCTGCATTACTCCAGATTTACACGGCTGTGCTGGATGGCAGGATCTGCCTCGGAGCATTTTATGTAAGTTGTGTCTCAGAGGGTGCTCTATGCCTAGGGCTCAGGACATTCCCAGCCAGTTTAATTTTCACAAGCTGCCCTTGCAAGGCAAGCTGCAAATGTATTTACAGATCTAGCACAGTAATTTCTTACTCCTCAGGTTAGCTAACCTGTCAGAAGTGAATCTGTTTCTTCAGACTTCTATTTTTGCAGGTGCCTCTGCTAGAAAGGCCTCAACCGTAGAAAACTGAACTAGACAAAATGTGCAGACGCTTTATTTGGCATGGAAAGAACCCAAGGACACAGCCCTGCTACGGTTGCAAAAATAAAAAAGAATATGGGGAACTTGGCCTTCCTCAGTGGAAACTCGACATTTGGGTGGCCCCGCTGCAGCCTGTGTGGGGCTGGCAGTCACTGTCTCTGAATGAAGAGGCTGACTTAACCTGGATCTCTATCAAATCCTCCCTCTGCGAGACCGTGCATTTGGCAGAGGTACTGACAGAAATTCTCTGGCCAAGAAAGCGCAATCAAATCCTGTTAGGCACAGTATCTTGAGAAGGGGGTCTATTAGTCTAAAACACTGAGAAAGTTTAACTGTGGTTGCTTGGCATTTACCCCGGTTGCTGATTTATTTGAATTCTCCTTCAGTTACGAAAATCCCAGACTTGAAAAAAAGTATCAAGGCAAAAAAAAAAAGAATCTAAGGATCTGCAAGAGTCAGAGCGTTTTTTAGGGGGCAGATTAAATTCTTCCAGTGTGCATCTTCTATACATCACCCCCCCCACCTGTGTATGCACAGGAGATAACCAAGGAGTCCTAACTACTGGGATACTTGTGAGGTTTACCAAGTGAGAAACAAATTCTGAGGTTAGTGCCTGAACAAACAGCTGGGGTGGGAAGAAAATCCCTCCCCTCATAAGTAGGAGGAGGTGGGCCCTGAATCGTGCATCCCCCCAGGCTGCCCCACTACCCTCAGTTCAGTGTGCACAGAGGAAATCCACACAGGAAAAGCTTAGGTATCAGGCCTCTCTGCTGCTCACCCTTGCTTCCACAGCAAAATCCCACCTCTAGAGGGGCCACAGAAGCATATTTTGATGCCCAAGGCAGGGTGCCAGTTTGGTGTGCCATCACCTGCTCTTTTCTGGGCCTTATGTCAAGGGATATTAAAAATACAGTCTTCATTCCAGTTCAAAGCAGAGCTTGAACTTCATGAACCATCCCTGGCAGGGACCATGTTTAGCTGCTTGCCCTGTCCTTTTCCCAGTCCTGTGACGGGTTGCATTTGCCTGTCCCTGTCCCACTGTGCACCCTCCCCAGGTCTGGGAATTTTGATGTTTGTCTCAAGCAACATATTAAGTTCCTGACCCCACAGCTTTTACTTGCCCAAGGAAAGCTCGTAGGCTCTGACCTCAGGCTGTTTGCAAAGCCTGTCAAAACCCATTTGTCTAGGAGACTGCAGCAGCAAATATCACAGTTAAGGCTAAAAGGCAATTCTATGCCAAGCTCATTCTAGGTCACTAACTTCCTAAGGGTATTCTTCCAAGAAATAGCTTCACCTTGAGTAGTTCTGCAAGAGGAGAGAAACTGTGAGTTATAATTAACCCCTTCTTCACAAGGAAAAGCAAGAATCCTTCAGTCTATCACATTTATCATTCATGATTTATTCAGGCTAAGGCTTCCCCCTGAGGGCCAATACTAGAAAACAAATTTACAAGGAAATACTAGATTTGAATGAAAGAAAATATTCTTTGCCCTTTCAAAAAGCACACTATTTTATATGTGCATCTTGGGCAGTATCCCTACTTCTTTTAGGAAAGTAAATACAGCGTATGCAAAACTAAAAGAAATCTCACATTGAAAGACTGCATCAACTCAAATAAAAGGCGTCACTGCCCAGAAAACGGAGATACCCATGAGGAAAGCCACGAGACAAGGAAATACAAGAGGCACACAGATGCAGCTTTGAAGGAAGAGATGAAGTCATGTCAGAAGTGCAACAGAGCTAATTAAAATGAACATGGAAGGAAAGTAACATATTACAAAATTAAACAAACAAAGCCAGCTAAATGATGGGAGGAGTGGAGATAAACCAGTCTTGGACAGTCCTACCAAAATGCATGGAGCTTGCACACCTTCATCAGCTGCTATCAGGAGGTTGTGGGAGGGACTAGCCGAAAAACCACCTGAACCCATGGTACCTGACTTAGATCACCTTGTCTTCTAAAAACCACCTAGGCCATGTGCAAGAGACAGGAGGAGAAAGACAAGGTTATTCTAAGGCTTAGATTCTAAAAAGTTATTTCCTTATTAAACGTAAGTTCTAAGATAATGTCAGCCCAGTGCTCACCAAGTGTCAAGAAAGAACACCGTATGTTAGGAATTTTTGGAAAATAGAGAGAACAGAGAACAAATATCGCTATGCAAATGTATGTATGATGCACCTGGGTCTAGAATTGTGCACAGTTCTTATTTCCCTTTCAAAAATGGTGCAGAAAAATAAGAAAAAAAATCGAAACAGTCCTCAGTAGGCTAGAGAGCTGAGAGCAGAACACTGTCTCTTCCTATCCAAAAGGTGTCTTTAAATGAACCCCAGTGCAATGGGTTCAAAAGAAACAAAGAGACACGTCTCTTCATAAAGCACACTTAACTCGGGCAATTCTCTTCCATGGGATGCAATGGATTTTAAGTCGTGATGTGGATTCCAGAAGTGGTTGGACAAATTCATTGAAACATGTATTGTTCATCGTATTAAACAACAATGCATCAGTCTCAAAAAGTCCATGACTTTCAAATTGTGTGAGAGGGTTTTAGGGAAGTATCCCCAAATGCTTGCCCTGGTCATGGACTCTTCATTAGTTGCTGGGCAGGGCTGGGGATGGGATGGGACCACAGAGACTCTTGGTCTGCCCTGCGACACTCAGTTCTGCTCTGATGCACTTACGTATTTTGCTGCCATAGCCCAGCTCAGCCTCCAGGACAGAAGTTTTCCTTACTGGCTCTGAAATGACCCTCTTGAATAGTTCTGCAAGAGAGACTGTGAGGCTGACAGGTGTTTTGTCTGGATCTCTGCCTCCGGACTGTTCACATATCTAAATTCAAAGTCTGGTTCTAGCTCAGGGATGTACACCAGACTCCATCAATGTGGGAACACCTGTGCAGTGCACTGGGGGCCACAGAGGCCTCTGCATAATATAAAAAGTCAAATGTGTTCTACCCTAATGAGTGAAAAAGTAGGATAAAGATGGGCTGTTTTATCTACCTTTTTTTTTGTCATTAAATGAACATTAATCTTAAAATCCATCACAGGGTATAAAATCAGTTCTAATCCATTATAGAGTGATAAAAATGATAAATTTATGCTGCAGTCTTGCTATTGTCTAGAACCAAATACCTTAAGGTGGTATTGCATTGCATAGGTACACAATTTTCATGGAAAGAATTAACAACAGGCCTACAATCAGAGACGTGCAGAAATAAAAACTGTTAAATAGTATCTTTTTCAAGATATTTGGGAAGGGGAAAAAAAAAAAAAAGCCCTCCCTTGAAAACTGTAATTTTTTTCTAGGCAAAGGACTACATACACAAAGATCATGCTAAGAAGTGATGTAGCTATTTAGTGTTCTGGTGGATGGAAATCTTTTACTTGAAGTACTGAATGTGGCAAAAAGTTGTCCTCTGACTTGTCCAGAAGGACAACTGAGACCAAAATAAAACCATTTGCCATGGAGCAGGAAAGGGCCTGAATATGTCATGGAAGAAGTGACTTATTGGCAGCTCCTGCTGATTTTACCCTGAATCTTGATAGTTGGATCTTTCCCTAAAACAACAGCTTCAGCAAACAACAAGATAAAGATCTCAGTTTTGATATAAAAATAAAAAATGACCACCCCTGGATGGGGCAGCTCTGCTCTGACCTTCGCACGCCACCGTGCCTTCAGAGCAAGCTTTTCTTGCCTGGCTGCACTCACTGACAGGGTCAATGGCACAGCAATGACTTTGCACATGACAGGAAGCCTGTGCTGGACTGGTAAGCTGCCAAGAATTTTGGAGAGGTGACCTGGTGTGCAAACAGATCAGAATGGTAACAGCAAGGGGTGGGAAGGAGTGATGATGGGTCACTTAAGGTTCTATCCTTTTGGTTGGTACCTTTTGACCCACTTCCTCCCTGACCACAGGTGACACTGTGACAGCTGTTTTCCCTCTTGGCACAGCTTCTGTCAGTTGTTGCCTCTGTCACTCAACAGGTTTGACCAGTCTCAGGGCTGATGAGCCCAGCATCTTCACAGGATCCTCTGGATCCTCCCCGTCTCCTCCATGCCATGGCTACTATGGAGAAATATTGAGAAATTAGTATTTTAAGTTACCATGAAGTAGAATCAAAGCAATCCACATGGAACTGCTAGGAGAAAATTCATGGCAAACTTTAATTACTGCACTAAACATCTTCAAAATCCTATTTGTAAAAATATTTCAAGAAGTTTTCAGTGTAACAAATACCTATCCCTACAGTTAGCACAATCTGAGTGTTAAATTGGACTAGAAGAGATGGAAATGGAAGATGCAGAAACTGCTTGTCTTCATGACAATACATAGTTTTCAGGTCACTAACTTAAATGAAATTTTGCTGGTTTATTTGAAATTAATCAGTATCTGCTTCTTGGTAGATAGACTTGGTAATCTGTGTAATGATCTTTAACTCTGATGCTCTGCAAGGAAGACCTTTTTTTTTTTTTGACTGGTGCTGAGAATCAAAATTAAGAACTGTGATGGAGAGAAGGTATGTCAAGGTACTTATAAAGGGTCCTCTAGGACACGACAATTTCCCTGCTATATGGACAATGAAACAAGTGCAACAGCAAAATTAGTGGCCTAATGACCTCACCTTTTGAAGATCCAGGGTCTGTGTCACAGACTTCTAGAGCAACTATTCAAAACTAATTATGTACACCACTGATATACAGGCACAATGAACCAAAAGTACATGACCTTCTCAGCAAGTTTCTTTGACATGCAAAGAAGAATCTGACAGATCAGGGAGGCTAAGCCTCTTTAGTTTAATGAAGAGCAAATTACCTTCTTCTTCCCATAAAATTGTGGCAACAAGAGTGTACTGCTTGTTTTCAGTGTTACACAGGAGTTCAGAGGTGTTCAACAGTATGAGAAATTTCATAGCTTGAATATCTGAAACTGACCATAAATTGTTTCACTGTCTCTAGTTTCCACCAAGTATGAAGTACTCCATTAACGTTCATGTGATGCTGTTTTCACCACACTGCACTCCTCTGTGTAGACCCAAGGACCTAATCAAACACGTAATCAATCAATCTGCTTGTCAGATACAAGCAGCAAACAAAAGACTTCTTTGTGTCCTACACAACTGCCTTTTGAGAAAAAAAGAGAGCTACTGGTTTGTAAGAGCACATAATACACAAGTAACGCGTGAGGGGCCAGAGCCTGTGGCGCTGTGAGGAAACCTTGTGACTGAATTCCTGACAAGGGACATTTCTGATGGGTTACTCAGACTGCCCTGACTGGTGTTCTGGAATTACACAGCATGAAAGAATATTTTTAAAAGATGACTGTAATCACTGGAGTCAAAAGCTTCTTACAAGTTAACAAAAGACAAGAGTGGGAAGCCCTTTGGCTTTAGCATCGCTGAGCTTTCATGAAGGATGAACTCTTGCTGCAGAACTCCTCTCTGCAGAGCAGAAGGGAAAACAACAGAACAGCTCAACAGTTTTTAAATGTCTCTTCCAGATTCTCAAAGGGCAACAAAAAGAGAGAAACATGACACCCATCCTTGTTTTGCCTCCTTTTTGGAAGGGACAGCAACCACTGTCTTGAGACCCTCAACACCCTGCAATGAGACAAGAGGTGAAAGTAATTTATGTGGGCAAACACAGCCACATCCTTTTCTAACCTTTTCAGTCACACCACCTTTCTGTTGTTATGCTGTAAAAAAACACCTCCAGAAAAGCACATGTCATGCACACTTTGTTAAAGCTTTGATATATACACTATGTGATCAAGTAATTTTAATGTGCATGTAAATTGCGTTCTACAACTTGGACCCTATTCACACCAGGTAAGAAACTTCAAGCACTGACAGTCCCAACTGACGTAATGAACTAATTAATTTTCCTAAAATTACTTTTAAAAAAGCCCATACATGTATTTCAGGTGAGTGGGAAACACTACTAAGAATCAATTAAAAACTTGTTACATGCCAGGTTTACTTGGCACCTGCCAAGTAGAATTCAATTGATTAACACTTTTTACAACCATGTAGGAATTTACCACATAGAGCACAAATAATTCTCTACACAAGTTTCCTAAGTCAGGAAGGGCCTGACCTTCATTATATAACAAAATCTGGTCAATGATTTCTGCACAATCTATGCATTTTTAGAGATTATACACTAGGCAACTTATCTTGATGCATTACATCAGAGCATACAATCCCTGGTCTTGCATTTGAAAATTGATATAATTCCTTTTATTTAGAACACTTGTGGAAAAATCATGAAGGTATTTATGCACTAGAAATCTGAACAGGGGCTTAGGCAGGGTTCCTGTAAGTTTGCTTTACAGCATCTACTGATAGATTGAAACAATTTTTATTAACCAGCCTGAAGAGTTTCCACCCAGCAGCACCAACTCAAGACCTCTGGAAATCATTTTGGCTGGTGCAGAAACAGAATAAGTAATGGCCCATTATAACCACTGGTGGAATCTTAAGCATCTTTATTTAAATAGTCAAAATAAATATTTGATAAGGCATAGCTAACCACAGTACCACAACATTCATTTTTCTAAGCACAGATATCGAAGTAACACGAGTGCCACCTCCTGGTTTAGGCATGGAAACAGGGTTGTGCTTATTGCATTCAAAACTTCCAACTAGGTGTAGTTTTCTTTTTCTCTCCTTTTCTTAAAATAACTAGAATGTTCATCTTCAGAACATTCTTACACAGAATGCTGTAAGAACAAAAATAATGAAATGCAAGAATCCAGTAAAACTTGCTTATCTTTAGTGCCTGAAGCAAAACAGCTATATAAACTCTTAACAGGTACTTTCCCCAAAATTTAGCCACATAGATGTCAAATCCTATTAAAACACAGGAATGACCACAATTTTAAGTAAATATTCAAGTGCAGTGGCTTGTAATTCAAGAAGCAGTCGTGGAATCAATGTGGAGTATGTTCTCACAACTCTTTTCTACATCAAAAAAAGCCTTTATTAATTGAAATGTGTGCATCTCCTATTCAGGAAGTGACAGAATCTAATAAAGTAAGGCTGAGAAATTTACTACAAATGGCACAAAGAACTGCAGCCCATTTTATATCTACTGCAACAGTCAAATCACAAAGTTTTTGAGAAAATAGGAGTAAAATACAACCCACTTCGAGTTCCAGTCCATTTGCACATTAGTAGCTGCGCAGGGGTAAAAAAAGGTTGACTCCATTTCACACAACACCCATAAAAGTATTATCACTATTATGTCAGAGTCATGTGGTAACAACTACCAAAGTTCTTCCAAAGCAACATTAGAAGCAATTTAAGAAACAAATCTGCCCCAACTCAAGCATTGCCCCCACTGCAGATACACAGACAACTGCACCTTCCTTGTGCTTACAGGAGTAAAAACAATTTACCAACACTGGGTAAATGTTGGCTCTGGGTCTCTTGTTTTCTCCCCACATTCAGTATGGGCTGGAAGAACACAAGCACATATCCTGGGAGATGCTGCACTGTATCAACTCTGTATGGCATCGTGTCCTACGGACTCCTAAATCTTTCCTCGCAACATTTCAGCTCTCTATGCCATTTCACACTCACATATACCTACACAAAGCCTGGTTTTTTCCACAGGCTAAGAAGCCACTGCTAGACTAAACGTTATAATTTCCCAACTCCACACTCTTCATCTGTGTACTAACTTGCTGTAAATCAGGATTATAATCCTCAAGTCTTCTGGAATACACAGAGCAACTATTATATATATATTTTTTTTAAAGTATAACCCTTGAAACAAAACCCATTCACGTGTTTGATGTCCCAGCAAACCCTCATTCATGTTAAGAAGACAGACAATTATTGCACTTGTATCCCACAGCAGCAAGCATTTCTAGGAGGAGGACCACATCTCTTTCCGCAGTCACCATCCCCATACTTTCTCATCCCAAAGCAGCACAGTCCACGATGCATTCATCAGCACTTGACCAACTCCTTGTTTGGCAAAGGTTCTGCCACGACTTCATCCCGCATGAACTGCTCCTAAAGACAGCAAGCAGGGATTTAGGCGATTTACATTGTTTTTGGACCTCCTCAAAACACGACGAGATATACCCAGGCTGGAAAACAGAGTGATTTTAAGTGGTATGAATCGGTTTCCCAAACTTGAAAGCCGTAATCCGCCCACCAGGTGAGAAAAGCTACCAGGCTGCTGCTGCCTGGGCGGCTGGAGTCTGTCACAGCAGCTCCTCATTCACATCACTGATTTTGTCCCGCCTGTGTCCTACCCCACGCCCACCCAGGCAGGCGTGTTTTAAAGCCCAAAAACGGCAGAAGGAGACCAAAATAACAAGAGACCAAGCAGGAAACTTAGTCCCAAATCAGGGATTTTTAAACGCTGCCCCGTGCTTCCCATATGGGGCGGCGAACCGGGACTCAGAGGAACCTGGCTGGAACCGCGTCCCACTGCCCTCCCGCCGCACCCACCTGGTCGTAAATGACGCGCAGGATGAGGGAGCAGCTGGGGCAGGTGGCCACGTCCTCCCCGTTCTCCAGGTCCTCCTGCAAAAGCCCCGGGAGAGCGGTCAGGGCCCCGCCGCCTGCCCGGCCCACGGGCCGCACCGCCCTGTTCTCCCCCCGCCCTGCCCTGCCCGGCCCGGCCGTCCCTCACCCGCGTGATGAGGAATCGGTCCCCGCAGGGGCAAGGGTAGCTGTAGGTCCCGGTCTCCTCGTCGTACTCGAAGTCCTCGATCTCCACCTCATCGTGGAACACGGCCATGGCGCCGGGAAGCGGCGGGAGCCGGGACGGGCGGACGGGAAGAGGCGGCGCCTGACGGGGCACGCGGGCGGCGCTCCCGTCACGTGATGCGGCGGCGGGTAGGGGCGGTGGGGAGCGGGTCGGGGGATCCCCGGATCCCAGGGAGGGCTCGGGTGGGGAGGAGGGAGCGGAGCGGAGCGGAGGGTGAGGGGCGGCGGGCTGAGGGTCAGTGCGCTCAAGTGCCCCCGGGTCGCCCCTTCCTCACGGCGGGAGCTCCGCACGCCGGCCGGAGGCCGTGGTCGGGCCGCCCTCTGCGTCCGATGGTGCTACCGGTTCCAGCCCTAACCTCCTGCCCGGCGATCCCCAGGGGCTGCGGGGGACCGCCCGGGCCCTGCCGCGACCTTGCCCTTGGCCCTCCCCTGCCCCTTGGCCGTGTGTTTCCCCTGCCCTTTGGCCGCCTCCGTGCCGCCCCGTCCCAGCCGGGCACAGGCTGCCGTCCCCTCTTTCCCACCTCTCCCCCTGCCTCCTCCTCCGCCCAGCGCTCACCGTGTTCGCCTCAGTCCTGGGAAAAAGGGAAGAACTTTGTTTTCTGTGATTGCTTCTGCAGGAGGGACTGTTTGTCTAGAGGGCTGTCGTACCGAGAGATAGCTTTTGAGAAAAGACTTCCTGTGCTGCTCGCTTAAGTACCCTTGCTGCCCACCTCTGCACTCTCTTGCACTGACCTACGTAGTAATTTGCATTTAAGTGTTGCGCGGGTGAACTAAAAGTAATTCTCCCTTCAGACAGTGATGTGGGATGGGGGGAAAGAAGAGATGCAGACGTATCTCTCCAGCGATACTAAACCAGGGCCGGTGGATCAGAGGGGATGGAGAATGAATGGCTCGTCAGTTTTAAGTGAGGAGAGGAAGGAGTAATGAAAAGTAGTGCTCGTTTCTCTCCGTGGAGCAGAGGAGGTGTATAAAAGTATGTAAATATCTAAAGGGTAGGTGTCAAGAAGATGGAGCCAGGCTCTTCTTGAGGGTGCCAACCACTAGGACAAGAGGCAGTGGACAGAAGCTGGATGTACAGGAAGCTCCACCTAAATATGAGGAAGAACTTTCCTGTGTGAGTGACTGCATGCTGGAAAAAAATTGCCCAGAGATTGTGGAGTCTCCCTCACTGGAGATACTTGAGAACTTCGTGGACACTATGCTGTGCCATGTGCTCTCAGATGACCCTGCTCGAGCAGGGAGGTTGGACCATATGACCCACTGTGGTCCCTTCCAACCTCTGTGAAGAAAGAGGGTATTTGGAGTGGCTATTCCTGTACCAGCTTGGGTAAGACGAGAATAAAGGGAGAACATCCCACCTGACAGGAGATTGGGAGGCTGAAACACTGCACTTCATGGAGGGCAGGGAATTGCCAAAGAGCTGGATGAGTGAAAAGCTCAGAGAGGTGACAGATGGGGGAGAAGTTGTTCACATTTTATAAAGGTGTGAATCACACTTGTACGTGGTAGAGGAGAACCAGGACTCATTAAAAGACATTCTGGAATTTATGGGTTACAGAGTAAAAATTGCAAATTATTTTTACTATGTTTTCGTGATTGGAGAATGATGGTAATATAAATGGAGCAAGTATCTTGAACTACTCTTCAAGAGAGTTATTTCTAATTTAGGATAGAGACTCAGCCTTAAAGTAGTCTGTATCAATAGGATCTTTCAGCTGTGACTATAAAATTAGGCTGACATTTATTTTGTTTCCAAGATTATGTATTGATATTGAACTTCAGGTTGGTTGTAGATGTCTATAACCTTGGTGTGCTATCTGAAAGATACCAGATCATAAAGTGATCTCATGAATTTGAGAAAATGTGATTTCTGAGCACTCTGGGTTTACAGGTAATATGTCAAGGTAGAGGAATATGACTTTTTCATTAGATGTGTACTTTGTTGTCCTAAAGTATTTTGAGATTGTTAATATTTTTGTTATCAATAGCTTCTACACATTGGATGTAGAAAGTGCTAAAGTATTTTGTTTAAACACTTAAGTACACTTTAAGTACTCTGTGATGCTGTGGAAAAAAATTTTGAAATAATTTTGCTCACTGGTGGTAGAAGAGTTTTAAATAATTCTGTTTTTAAAAGTTGCAAGCTGCTGTGGAATTAAATGCTGAAAAACAATTAAAAATTATGGACAGTTAAAACCTGCAGGAAGTATTTCTTACGCTTGCAAGTGGGCATTTTGAGTAGTGACTGTGTGTTCCATTTCTGAGCAGCCTAATTTATGGAAGCTCTGCCTTCATTCATACAAGATTACAAACAGGACAGATTACTAAGTGACCAGCCAATGCAGCTGTTAGTGAAATCCTAGAGAGTATAGGCCTGATTAGTTATAAACAAGCTGGGTCAGTGCCATTTCAAGGGATTCAAAATGAAAAACATTTTGAAAATAAATTACACGCCTTAAAAGAATGTGGGAAAAGATATTTAAATGAAAGTAAAATATTAGTGCTTTAAAGAAGCAATGGACTGCGTCATGGAAATAAATATAATTTGATAGGGGATGCTGCACAATAAAGAGTTATGCTAATCCATTTTAGGAAAAATAAGGGCAGATTACAAGGAATGAGAAATATCTCTTGGCTCTCTATGAACCTGTTCCTACACTTGAAGGGTAGTTCTGACTAACTTTGAATGTTGTGCACGTCAATTTATCTTTCTCTGTCATAGTTGTTTGAGTGTGTGGTTTTGAAGCTTCACACCATGTTTCCACTGTAGTGCATGTGAGTGTCCTCCACTTTCTTTACTCTTCAGAGATGTATTATGTAGGGTAGATGGAAGTGTGAGGGGTTAATGTGCTTTTAAATAAACCTGTGAACAAACTGGCTTAATTAAAGATTGTAAAATTCTCCACCCAGAACCCTTTCTTTACCACTAGAAAGGGAATGCACAGTCAGTGTTTGATCTTTCAAACATGAATATTGTTTGAGCATTTAAACACAGATATGTTGCCTGGAAGGCACTTCTGAGCCTCATCCAGTCAGAATCCCTGCTTGGAGCAGGACAGTTGTTCACATTGGATTAAGCCAGTCCCAGGTATAGACCTTTGTCATGAGGCTTCTGCTTTCCAGCCCTGCACTTTCTCAGTTCCCCTTTGAAGGGGAGCTCTACTATTCTAATGTAGTATCATCCACAAGTTTGCTTGATCATAGGGTGGTCTGGAGGGGACCTCAAGGATTATCCAGTTCCAACCACCATGCCATGAACAGGGACACCTTCTGTCTCATCAACCAAGTTACTGATAAATTTATTGACCTGTACCAGCCCCAATAACAATCCCAGGGTACTCTTACTGTTCCTAGCCAACAAGTGAAGCAACTTGAAGCCATCAAGTCTTCGTTCTGTCTGCCCAGACAGTTTTCAACCACTCCAACCATCCATCTGGCCTTGGCTTACTAATGTGTGTGTGCTTTGGGGGGTGGTGCCAGGAGCCACAGGACACTCAAGGTGTGTTGTATCCTGTCCCCTTACCTGTGTGACCAGACCTTTCATTACAGTAGCTGTTCAGATTTATCAAACGTAATTTGCTCTTAGTAAATTGGAGTCAAATCTTCTTGAATGTTTTCTTAGCTTTCACCCAGCTAAGGGGACAAGCTCTGAGCATTTTTCCAGATACTGAGATGGTGCTGACTGGCCATAAGCACTGCTTTTTGCCCTTCTTAAAAATGAGCATGTGTAAGTGTTTTCCCAGTCAGTTGGAGACTGTGTGATAAGTGTTTTTCATAGGTAATAGACAGTTGCCTGACAAGCGTGTCAGCTGTGTCTCTTAGCAACCTTCAGTGTAACCCATCTGGCTCTGTGCATTTGAGTACATCCAGCATCTCTCAGCAGGTGCTGGCCCTGCTCCTACTTATCCCTCTCCTTCCCAAAAACCCCCGGTACAAGCAGAGGTCTGCGTGCAGGCTTTGTCTGTAAAGACTGAGGCAGAAGGAATGTTGAGTACTTCAGCCTTTTCCATATCACCTCTGAGGAGGCCTTCCCCTTTTGAGAGGCTGCAATGTTGATGGTTAATGACTCAAGCAATTGTCCATTTGGAAAAGCTACAGGGGCTTTGCTGAGGCTGGGTTTGCACCCCTCGACTGACGGGCAGGAGGAGAGGTTTGGGTGTGTGGTGGGAAACATCTGCATAAGAACAGCCCGGGTGCACCCACCACCAGAGGATGACCACAACAAACTGACCTTTGTTTGGCAACAAGCTGGGTTTGAGCCGGATAAGGGAAAAGGCCAGTAAGAAGCAGGTCCTGCTGAGGTGGGATAATGCTTTTTATCATGCCAGTGTTACACAGCTGGGCCGGGTGTAAATCTCCCCTCCCAGGGAAGGTGTCAGGACACTCACGTTCACACCTGCCCCTGAAGGAGTTCATCCCTTCCTGTGGGGCAGAACTGGCTCAACTGCGCTGGTGCGAGAGGCAGCTGTCGTGGCCTAGAGGGTGTCATAACCCATCAAAGACCCCAAAGCACCCCCAGACTCATTTTGGGGGACTATTTTCCACCAGACCACTGCACGTGATCCCCAGTGTTGGAACAGACAGTGTAAAACTCCCCCCAGGGGAGGTACCTGGATGTTCCCACCTGAACCTAAACATATTGAACCCACTGAAATCTATGTTTCCTGGGATTTCCCCACCCCTGATGGATCAAGGCTGCAACCGTCACTTTGACTAAGTGAAATTTCAACCATCAAGTCTTGTCACTGGATCCATGGGTGCTGATAACTTTCCTCTCTGCTATCTACTCTTATCCTTTCTTTCTCTTCTTTACTTTTCCTTAAATATTTTCTTAAGTGATTCTTTTATACTTTTATATTGTTTCATTTCTATAGATAATAACCANCTGAAATCTATGTTTCCTGGGATTTCCCCACCCCTGATGGATCAAGGCTGCAACCGTCACTTTGACTAAGTGAAATTTCAACCATCAAGTCTTGTCACTGGATCCATGGGTGCTGATAACTTTCCTCTCTGCTATCTACTCTTATCCTTTCTTTCTCTTCTTTACTTTTCCTTAAATATTTTCTTAAGTGATTCTTTTATACTTTTATATTGTTTCATTTCTATAGATAATAACCAAAACGGCTCTGTACCTCCTTTCCATTGCAACCAAATTGTTCTAAAACAAACCTGCATGATACATATATATATATATATATATAAACACTGGTCATTCAGTGTCATTTCACTCTAATCTGCCCCAAGGAATCTATTAACAAGAACCTCAGTTACCCTCACCTTCAGGAGTGGGCATAACACTCCTTCACGTGATGGATGCACATTTTCACTTGTTTATGATACTGTCATACTTTTAAAATTTCCTCTCATCATCCTATATGTCTGTTGCTAGTTTTAGCTCCAGCTGAGCTTTGGCTTTTCTGATTTTAGGGAAATAAAAGGTGAAAACAAGCCGTGTCAAGTATTGAGTACTTCATTTAAGAAATATTTATGATTTTTTTTCAGGAAGCAGTGATTCTGAAGACTGCCTGGTCATCATGGCTCATGCTACTATTTATGTGGCTTGCACTGTTCCTCAGTTACTGAGAGGTGCTCAGAGCAGAATTTTTCCCTCTCATTCTGCACTGGGGGTTTTGAGGCACTCTGCTTTTTGTTACTGCACAGGGAACAGGTAGGTTATCCCCTTCCTTTTTTTTTTTTAAGAGAATGCCATGGTGACACTGTCAAAATCAAGCTGACAAATTACTACAGACCTATAAATGCTTAATTTAACTCCCAATTATATATTTATATTTAATTCTTATTTAGATTTATGTCACCTGTAGTCTGGATTACACTGGTAAATTGTTATGTTAATAGAAATTCATATCAGTAAGGGACAGTAGCACAGCTGTCAAAATGACAATTGTCTTTGCTTTTTCTTGCAGCACAATAAAATCAAAAAGGAAAATGGATCATCTAGAGAGGACAGCAAATAATTTTCGACAGGAGGTTAGTGTTCTGTTCTTTAGGATGCAAGTAATTTTTTTTTTTTTTTGCTGTGAATATAATTATACTGGATAATAGTATTTGATTCTTAGGCTCCATTTTGCCTTCTGCTGGAGTCTTGTTTACTTCTTTTTCTCCTCATTTTTTATATTTGATACTGGTATAAAGTTAGCATATTTTGTGCTCAGTGGGTAAAATGTAATGAGTTTAAAATTTGTCAGTGATAAGATGCTACTTACTTGATGTTGGACAAGAAACATAATAGATTTCTAGCCAGGTATGGATTATAATAAGTAATGAAAGCACATGGATACCCATCATCTCTACACAGACTTCTCAGATTTTTATGAATTTCTACAATTCTGGTTCAGAATTGAGATTTAAAAATGTGGAAAATGTCCTTTTATAACATAGGAGGTTAGGCAAAAAGTGTAGACATTTTGGAGGGAGAGATGATAGACAGCTGTAAAAATTATCTTCATTTGTATCCCTTTTAATTCACAAATACAAGGAAGATGGAGCATTGTTCTCCATCAAAATCCAGAAATGCTTGTTCTGGATCTCAGTTTTGAGCAGTTAGCATTCTTCTTCATACTGTTCAGAGGGGAACATGCTCTCGTATTTCATACAGATATTTCCTTTCTGTAATAAGCTGAAGTAGATGCACACAGATGTAAACACACCACACAGATGTCAGAGTGTGTATGTGTACATAATGAAGTCTTTCTCTGCTAGTTTTTTCCCTAACTATAGTGGAGAATAAGTCACATTCTTCAAAAGGAAGCTGGGTGGAGGGGCTATGTAGGTAACCCCCAAAAGAGAAGATTCAGCACTGTGTGACGTGGGCTTTAGATGGATGAGACAAATACAGCCTCATTCAGCCTGTCACCAGAGAGCTGTGAGCCAGCTTTGGGAACCACGAAGCTGCGCCTCAGCTGTTCACACCTAATGCCAGCTCTTACCTGAGTACAGATCAGCATTGCTTGTGGACTGCTCTGATGGATCCTGCTTACCTTAGAAAATGGATGTAGAGACAGGCACAGACCGATGCATGTTCTCGTTTGCTTCTGACATGGAAAAAATGATGGCACTATTGAGTGTTGCAGCCATGGGGGTTTTTTTTTATATTTATTGTTTGGCTTGCTTCCTTTCTCTGCTCAACATCACTACCTGGAAAATACGTGGAAAATGGATCCTTATGAGGTGTTGGAAGCTCACAGTTGGTGCAGGGAACTGTAAGGCACAAGGAAGAGAAGGAGACTGTATGAGATAGGTGAAAGAGCAGGTCTCAGTTCTTGCTACTGCACATTCTCTGCATATCAGAGGATTATGCTGTTTCTTTTTTTAATGCTTGATTTAGTCTTTGTTGCTTTATTTCCGACCACTTTAAAATCAGTTTGTTTTAAATCCTCTGCTTAGTTTCAAATTCCGTATAATCAGCAGTTGGCTTCCCTCAGCCAATATTGCCTTATATGGCCATTTCAGTCCAGTAAAAGATGAAAGAATCATAAATCTGTGTTGCATTAGTGTGAATGCTACAGAACATTGCCTGTTGAAGAGTGATAATGTGAAGGACCAGGGCAAGGAAAAGTGACTAATGCTTTCTTGAAATACAGCTGCAAAATCTGGAGTCCTGTGTCCTCCTTCCTCTCACTGCAGCCTTGCTCTGGCCAGCTGGATACTCTTGTGATGGTCCAAAACACTGGCTGAATGTCTTTGACCACCCTGACTCAAATTTGGCTTTTGAAATAACTTTATACCAATTAAGAATTAAATTTGCAGTACTCTTGCAGCTCTCTCAGCTAAATAACAAATTAAGGAGTGTACTGAAGAGTAAAGAAGGGAATGAAGAAGATCCAAATTTAATGTCCCTTTCCTGCACTTCTCCCTCAGAACAACCATTGAAGTAATGTATCTGACATTTCTCTTGTTAATTTTGACTGACTGCATTCCTCATTTAATAGTGTCTGCTAAAGTAGAACAGGAATCCATGCTACTTCATTTTAAATTAGCAAATGTCCTGCTGTTTAATGGGACAGGGGACGTGTTCAGATGTTGCTTTATGAATAAATTAATTTCCTGACATATGTTTTAAATTACAGCATAGTTGCTTAAAGTTAAATTTTTTTTGATCTGTTTGATCTTAGACAAATGAGAAATGGTACAGTTGTGGTGGTATTTTGAGTATTTCCTTGTGTGGTAAATGACATCAGCATTTTTAACAGTAAAATCTGTGCATTGCTCTGTGTAGAAAATACTTAGGGCATTGCTTTCTATGTAGAGGAAAAAGGTGAATAATTATAGTCCAAAAATACCTGAAAATCCATGTTGCACTGATGGGCATCAAAGTGTTTAAGTGGGGTGCTCATCCCCAATGGCTCTGTTTGCAAAATTCACTTTCCATTTTTCATCTTTTATTTTTTAAACTCTTTATAACTGGTATTGACTATGGCACTGACATCCCCTCCCATGTGGCTGCCAAACAAAAACTGCTCTGTTAACCAGACATGAGACCTTGTGTCCTGGTTTCCCTGTGGTCATATGAGAGTTCAGGGGGTAAATGCAGTCACAAAAGGCTCGTTGGTTTTCTTTCATTGATGCATTAACATTATTGCATTATCTTTCAGTAATGCATTTAATTACTTAAATAAATCTAGTTACAGATCCAGAATTCTCCCTGGGACTTAGTTGCAACTGATTTTTTACAAGTGTCCTTTGTCAGTCTTTATATCAGATCTTTTTCCTTTGTTGCTGGAGAATGCAGGAGTGTGTGTCTTGTACAGATGTCTGAAGAATCTGAAAGGTGATAACTAGCAATCACGTCTCTTTATTGCTATGTTCTCTTCAACTGAAATGAAGTAAGTTTGTATATAATCTTAGAAAAAGTGACAAAAGACATGGTGGACTGCAAGTACAAACACATTTCTCCATTCAATGACTACTGAAGTGAATCACAGAATCATAGAATGGTTTGGGCTTGAAGAGACCTTAAAGATCATCCAGTTCCCTGCCATGGGCAGGGACACATTTCTCTAGACCAGGTTGCTTAGGGCCCCATCCAACCTAGCCTTGAACACTTCCAGGGATATAATCCATTTTAGTTTCTTCACCTCAGCGAAAAAATACTGCTGCTGTAGGTAATGAAATGCCATGGATAACATGGGAAGTGATGGATGTCTCATGCACAGCTTCTTGAGTGCTTCTGCTGCAAATTATATTTACATATCACAATGGCTTCTTTGTCTTTTGTTAGGTAATTACACAAGCAAAAGTGTGTGGAATCACCAATGAATCAGAGACAGTCAAAAGACTTCGTTTGGCTATTGCAAATAAAGATTTTACTTTCAAAGCAGGACAATGGTAAGATCTTCTGGTATATTTGAGGGGGAAATTACTAGAAGTCCACTGTAACAAAGTGCTGAAAGGTCTCTAATCCTTGGGCCTTGGGAAAAGTTGTTAATTTACATAATATAATATTTTCTTATTGGATGCTCTGTCAAAGAGCTGATATTTGGCATAATTTTTAAATAGTCATTATAAAAAAAGCTAGTATTACTGTTAAAAGGGCAGAAGTGGCTATTCTTTAAACGTTCAGTTATACTGTTTTGGTGTTTTCCTGTGGTTTATTATATTACATTGTTTCTTCAAGAGTACTTTGAGGTTCACTGTGCTTTATTCTGCAGGTTGTCTTTGCTGTCTTTATTTACTAGTGATTTTTACAGTGGAGCCAAGACGGCTGATTTGCAAATTACTTTTGGTTTATTTCTTCCCCTTGAAGTTTCCACTCTGAAAATTAAGCCTGTTAGGTCAGGTTAAGATATTGATATAAATAGGCAAATTTGAAAACAAAAACCTTGAATTATTACGCCTTTGAAACAATTAGCTGTTTGTTTAAACAATTTTACAGAGGTTTTTTTCCCAAGGAAGTAGGGGATTTTCATATTTGTCATCCTTCCTTGTTAAAAATACTCTCACTCTGTAACTTTTTTTTTTCTCTTAGAAATTAATTTAAAACTAGGAGTAGTTGCTTTTGGCAATGGGCATTTAAATGTTCTTAAACTTTTTATTGGCTTTGGCCATCTGAAAGTAGTTTTGCTGAAATCAGAGTATAGCTGCTAGGGTATTAACAGCATATGTTACTCATGGAGTGTTAATATGCTGGCTTTTAAATTTAGAACCAGAACACAAGATGCTGATTAGCAATAATTTGTTTGTGAAGTAATTTGCTGCAGTTTTTGCACATGTGCAGTGACTCATATTAAATTCTTGCTTGCCAGTACTTGCAAAGTACATTTACCCTCCAAAAATGTTTTTGAAATTATCATGCTGAAAACTGAAAGCTTTAATTATAATTACTCTTCTTCATTTTCTTCTTCCTTTAAAGTGTTCTAATGCTATTGTAAGGTATACACCAACTTCTCTGTACTCGTATCTATAAACTGGGGTTGCATTTTTTTGATGAGCAGTACAAAACAACACATTTTCCTGAGCCGAAAAGGCTAACTTGTTAGGATTTGCTATCGTAAGATGCTACAGCTAAAGATTGTCACTAAAATGTTTACATTTCTTGAAAGTGTTCTAATTATTGACTTTTTCAGAAGCAAAAGTGAATTTGTTTTGCAAGCATTTTGGCAGATACTGGTCTTTATCTGACTTTAAATAATAATGAAGAGGCTTGTTGCTGTTACCCTGTTTGTTTTACTAAAACGTTCATTGAGGTATATGCACATTATAAATACTTTGAAGAAGTAGCTTTATGTTTTGATGTTTCTGATCTCTTCCTCCAGCAGTGGGTAATTATTACTAATTTCTTAAGATATGGTTTAGGTAGGCTTTAAAAGGAGGGAAGTTAAAAACCACCCTGAGATCTCTAGTTTACATCTTTTTATGCCTCTCCTTGTTGTGGGTTTTCTGCATTTTTTTCCCTTCTGCTGCTCTTTTCCCTTAGGCTGTCACAGGTAGCATTTCTTCAGGAGCCCTCTCACCTTTCCCAACATAGCTGAGACAAGCCATCAGGGCTAGCTGACTATAAGATAGTATACTGTGCCTTGAAATCTCTCCCAGTTATGTACTTGGGAAAGAACTACTCGTATGGAAAGAAAAATACAACTGCATTAGTATTTGGGAAAGGTAAAAACCATGTTTGATGTAGATTTTGCTGCAATGTTTGTGTGTTTCCCCACTGGGCATGGATAAGGTTTCGCTTACATGCCAAGGAGAATATTTTGACTTTAATGTAAATTGTGACTTTACAGCATAAATTCTTATTTTTTGTTTTTCGTTAACTTAAGCAGTAAGATTATTTTCCACCAGAGGGAGGTAAAGAGCTTCAGTAGCATCATGAGACATTCTTTGGCAAGATAAATGCTGCAGTTCAAGAGTCGACCTTTCTCAGCTCCCAGAGCCTGACTGTCAGTAAAGCTGGGCCCCATGGGCAGTGGGGCTGCACAAACTGAGGACACTGAAATAAGCCTTCACAACTTTTTTGGTTGTAGACCTTTCTTTTGCAGTCAGATATCTTTATGCACCATCAAGTTTATTTTAAGCATAAAGTTAAAAATTGTATCACTGTTGTATATATGACACTGTGGGCATTCTTCAAGAGAAAGAAATTTTTTCTTCAACGGGTTAATTTTTTTGTGGAGTAAGCAGACGACTTTTTTTCTTCTAAAATGGTGAACTACACAAAGTGCTTCTCTCTTTCCTCAAGCATTTGTGGTCTCTGTGAAAAATACAGCCTTGCTGTTTAAAGAAAATACTTGTGCAGTGGAAGCCAGTCTTTATTTCTTGTTGCATCCTCATTTAACTAATACTGAGCCAGCCTAACCCAGGCTTGAATTGAATAATGATTTTCTAGTACTTGGCATTGCTTATCAGTGTGGTTGTTTCCTGAGGGGATCAGCACAACTAGTTATAAACATTAGGTTTATTTTGAAATACGGGGATTTTGTTATGTGCTGTAGAAAGCAGAAGCATTTAAAGATTTATGGAACACAGAGGAGTTCAGGTTATAGATCACAAGCCAACTTGTATTTTTTTTCTGATAACTATTTGGAAGCCTCATCAAGGCTTATCAAAGCCTTACTTTTATGAGACTGAATTATAGTTCCTGTGTAGTAATGGCTTGCCTTCCATACTCTCTAATGGCTGGTATTGCAGAAGCTTAGCCACATGTTACCTTCTAATCTGTACAAACCTATGCATGGTTTACTTTTAAGCTGGAAGGAAAAAAAGTAGGAATTTATTCCAGTTCCATTTCCTATAACCTAGGAAGCGATATCTGCCACCAGAGGGAGCTGCAGTTCTGCTGCCAGTTGTGGACTTTTTACATGGGAAATTTTTTACACACTGTTGGTTTTACTTCAGATATTTCATCTACCCAGGAAAAGAAAGTGTTTAATATAAAATAATTTCCCTAAAATTAGAATCCCAGTCTTCTTATGTTTCAAAATTGAAGAGCCCATCAAAGGGCTGAAAAAGAGTGGGATTTAAGCTACTTTATCAGACCATAATTATGTTTTTGTTCTAATATGCAAATAATTTATTTAAAACACTTAGAATTCTAGTCTGTTGTAAGATGTGACATCTAATGCTAAAAGCAGAATGGTTTGAAAACCTTCTAGTTTAGCAAACATGACAAGATGGTTCTAGATGAAAATAATTCTAAGGAAATGGTGTTACTCAAGATTAACTCCCTTTTTGGAAAAATTACGTTACAGAAATGAAGATGTTGTAAAGGAAGGATAACTGAAACAAAGGCAGCCACATTATTTTGGCTATTGTTGTCCATGTTTGGGGGTTGTTGGCTTCTCTTCTGAACTTTTGTGTCCAATCTGTTTTTAGGGTTGATTTCTTTATTCCTGGAGTATCTGTAGTTGGGGGATTCTCAATATGTTCAAGCCCTGGCCTGTTAGAACGAGAAGGAATACTGGAGCTGGCAGTAAAGCACACTGCTCATCCTCCTGCTCACTGGATTCACACTGAGGTAAATGAAATTAACTGAGAGATTTGGCTTTTTTTTTTCTTTTTTTTGTTTGTTTGTTTGGGGGTTTTTTTTGAGGTAAAGCAGGTGTTGTGTGTTTTTAGACCGCTTTGTGCTATTAACTGCAAAACTCATGTTGACTTCTTCAAGCATTTTGGATACAACATAATTTTTAAAACTTTTTGTTCAGTAAGGGACTGAAATTGGATGTTTATATGAAAATATGGTTATTGTGATCTTCTGATTCCACTTGTGCTTGCAGTGGACTTACAGTGATACTGCAGTTTGTGTATATAAGGGTTCTCACTCCTTTGGAATTAATGAATTTTAAAATGTTGAAAAACCTCTGTTCTAACTTACATCCCTGAGAACAGGCAGTGTTACACATTACAAAGTTCCATCTGATAACTTTCCATAATTCCTGACTATTTCTGTAAATATAAACTGGGAATCATCGATAAATCACAGACAGATATAGATTATTAAAGGGGAGCCAAGGGAGATATTTAGATCAGTTTTTATGAAATGATAAAACAACAGAATACTTCAGAATGTCTGCAGTATTCTTTTAAATATGCACTATTTTTGTAATAAAGACCTAACACAAGGCTTGGGATTTTGCTATGTTAAAAGTAAAGTCTGACATTTGGTCCCGTGGTGTTTTGCTCATCATTTGCCCCATTTAGTTAGTCAGATGACTCACATGTTTCATCAATGATCTGTCCTATCAACTTTTGTTCTCTTCACAGTCTCTGGAAACTATTTAAGAATTTTTGATGTTGTAAATCAGTTTGTGGTTGCTGAGCTTTCTGGTGGAATTTATAGGATAAATCTTTAGTTAAAGGATAAGCTAGGTCAAACCTGATGCCATGGAGAAACCTCCAGGGTATACGTGGACTCTTCTAGCTAAACAAAAGTGCATGCTTTTCTTTAGGAAACAAGCAGAAAAAATAGCAACCTAGAATTCAAAAATGTTGTTATATATGGTGACAAAACCGGTGCTTAATTGATTAGAACTTGCACCTAAAGAAAGTTGATATCTCAGGGTCAAAAACGTTATGGGAATAGTTAGGACCCATTTACTCACTGTATCTGTGGTTTTTAGAGGTATTTATTTCTTAATATTACTGTATATAAAAATAGTAAATTTTAGCACCATGTGCTTTATAACTTTAGGAAAATGTAGCCTTTTCTTTAAAAAATATCCATGTAATGTATTGATTGCTTCACTTCTCTGCCTGACCTGTTATAAACTAGGCTAAAGGACAACACTTTCTCATGGTATTTCTCCAGAATTTTACTGTTTTTTCTTGTATACTGACTTAGTGTTATCACTGTCATGGCCAAAGCATGGAAATACCTGGGAGACTGCTGGTTAAGAGAGATTCTTCCCAAGTCCCATGTCCAATCTTGAGGAGCTACTGCTGGTTAAGAGGGCAGATGTGAGATTTTCTCCCTAAAAATGCTTATTTCCTCAAAGGGTACCATATTCTGTGTCCTCCTTAGGCCACATGAATCTGGAACACTTGTGGATTCATGCTTCTCTAGATGAGAGTAAAACATGGTGGGAAAGCCTGGCAGTGTACATGACAAGGGAGAGAGAAATTAGTTTCAGATAACGAATGCTGATTGTCTTACAGTATAATTGAGAGGCAATAGTTCTGCAATAATTAAGAAAAGCAAGAAAGCTGTTGGGTGTTTTTAATGATCATGCTTAGGAACCCATGTGTTCTATGCAGTACCTGCATCCAAGGGCATCCTTCTTGCTCCTGGTGGAATTGATACGTGTTTAGACCTTTGCTGTCTGTGTAGTCTTCATTAATGGAACTCCTTTTGTCTCAATTTACTGTTTCCTGGTATGGAAAGAATTATTTGGAGGAAATGTTTTCATTCTCTAAGCTAGTTTTTCAGCAGTTCTTTTAGCTTGTTTTTCTCTCCTCCATTCCCACCTTCCTTGGTTTCCCTATTCTCTTCATTTTATCTTTTAAAACCTATATATGGCTTGAAGTGAGTTGTGTTTTCTGCTCTTATTTGTTCTGTCAGCTTGCAGTGATGTGGAAGAACTCACCTGACTTCTCTGTACTGCAGCTTCACCCTTCAGACCAGGATGTAGTGCTGGTTTACCAAAGAGATACTGACCCAAGTGGATTTTTTTCTTGTAGCTTTTGTTTTCCATGCATCAAAAAAACACACTTGGACACATTTCTTTAGGAAATAATTTCTATACAAGTGGAGAGTAAGAGAGAAGATTTTTTCGTGATTTTTCTTCTTCTGTGCCTCTGAAGTTGCAAACGCAGAAGTGATTCTGCAAGAAATATTCTTGTGGATACTTACTTCACTTTTGGGTGGTTTTTATTTTTTAGGAATGGAGATGGAAAAACCCTCTGTGTGCAACTTATTCTGACCTGTGACCGCATAGCAAGGCCCTTTTTGTCATGAAGCTGGTTTTGGGTAGAAGTGTGATTTCACATGATGACCTTGGGTTTTCACAACCACATATTGCTGTTGGAAAACCCTGTGTGAATTGTTCCTCTTTCAGCTCTTAAGGGATAAGAAGGGGGAGTCACCATCCTGCCTTACTATAAGACTGCAACTTTTGAAAGTAGAACTAGATCCCTAGAGACGCTGGGTTCCTTCAGATAGCTGGAAAATGTGTGTTTATTTTAAAGTCCTTCTGTTTTTCCTTCACTGGTCAATTAAATAAAAATCACAGCCCAGCAAACTTGTGACTGGGATGCAAAAAGAATAAGATTTCAACTTTTGCATTTAATTCTGTAATTAAGTATCTCTTTTTCCATCCTAGTGTACTCTTGACTCAGAAGTGGCTCTGCGAGTGGGAGGTGATTTCTTCTTTGATCCTCAGCCTGGTGACTCCCCAGTAAACCTAGTGCTGATAGCAGGGGGTGTTGGAATTAACCCATTGTTTTCTATACTGCTGCATATAGCAGATCTTCATGGATACCAAGAGGGTAAAGGAAATAGACACAAATTGGGAACAGCGAAGCTGTACTACAGTGCAAAAACTACAAGCGAACTCTTATTTAAGGTAAATAAAAAGTTTTTTAAAAAAACAGGTCTCAGCTATTCAGCTACTAGTGTGTATATCAATGTTACCAAATTCCAGAGAGTCCTTCTGTGTGAGACACTGTAAAACAGAGACAAAAGTCACTTCCTGCCTCAGATCCTGTGGATGTTTTGTTAACTGCTTATGCCAGTGTACAAATTAAGGCTGTTACTGGACATACCTGCTCCCACTGATTTTGATAAGTCAGTTAACCCTAAATTTTACTATATCCCTGCATTTTGCTATGATCTTGTAAGAGCATCATAGTATACTAAAAATTGTATCTTATAATATATATGTATATCCGTACACACGAAGACTGTGCATAGTGCTATAATACCATAACCACATAGTCTCAGTAGAGATTGTATTGAATTTAAAGACTAGAAGAGAGTAATTATATCCAAAGGAAATACTTTCTAAAAAACAGGGGAGCTTTACTGATAATGCATTGATAATTAGTTACTAATGAGTAGTAGTATATGAGTGAAGGATTTATAGCTGCTTTTAAAACTGCTTGTGTAGTACTTCACCAACATTTACTCAGCAGTTAAAGATCACTTGTCACACTCAGCTCTTAAGGGTCATTGACAATATTTTAGGGTTAAATTAGCACAGCTTCTGTAAAGAAGCATCCAAAATGATTTATGTTTTTTTTAAGTATTGAAAGCTTTTGATTGTAAGGTAAAGGTGAAGAGCTGTCATGATTCCAGAAACTGTGTATAGGATCCATCACTGGTTTTATTTCTGTACTTCAGCCATGTTTCTAGATATGGAGATATTTGCTTTCTTTGAAAAGCCATTTGTTTGTTGCTAGAAGTAGAATAACCTGCTCTTCCTTTTAGGCAACTACTGAACTCTCAGTCTGTTCTATGCATGCACAGGTTTTTCCAGTGCCAGTGCTGACACTCCCGAATTTCACTTAAGCAGTTTTATGACAGCAGAGCTTTTGCACTAAAGCTTCTGGGACAGAAGAGAACACAGTGTCATGCACAGTGCTTAAAATATATCCCTCCCTCCATTCTTCCCCATGTCCCTCAGATCCAGAACGTCTGTCAAAATTCTTCACTTCTATGCAGAGGATTGAGGGAATGGGATCTCTAGGAGCCTTTATGCTGTTGTGACAAACATCTGTACAAATCTCCAGAAGGACCTGCTGGTTGTCACTGATGGTTTGAAGGACCTGGTCCCAGAAGGAGCAGCTGTGTATGGGCTGACAAGGGCGAAGGGAGGTGCCTGTGTGGGGTCTGATCCATTCTGTGGATGTGCTCTCAAGTCACAGGCTGAGGCTCTGCTTCTGGAAATCTCCTTAGTGCAAATGACAGAAGCAACAGCATTAGGGGTTCAAAAGACAGCAAGTCAATAGTAGAGGTGCCGGTGGAACAGTGTTACAGCAGTGTCAGTATGTGCTGCTCTTCATCCTATGTCTTTTTAGGGATTCGGGAATGGATTTTCTACAAAGTAGAATCTTTCTGGGATTTTTGTTAAGCAACCCAGGGCAGACTCTCAGTGTAGTAACTAGTTAGCAAGCAAACACTTAATAAACTGAGCTAATTTACCTGGAAATTATTTTTATTTCAGAATATTTTAAATCATTTCCAGTGTCTTTTCCTGCAGTGAAATTCCTATATAGTGCAGAATCTAGACAGTAGCTAAATCTTAATTTCAGAACTAACTACAGCATCTGACTAACACATTCTTTTTTTGCTATGATTTGAACTGAAGCTACTGGGGGTTTGGTGGTAACTTACCCACAGCTGTGACTTGGGGAACTGAAAATTAGTTTATACTTTCTACTCTGGTAAAAATAACATTAGCATTACATGGTAGTTGGTTTTACTTGGAGAACATGAGACAGTAAATGGTGCGGTAACCTGATCACATAAACCAGACAGGACTCAAAAAGTTCCTAACTAATGGTAAATACATACTGCAGGGGTTTTTTAAATGGAAAACCCCTATGGAAGTGGAAGGAGGAAATAGTGAGAATTCATAAGGGGAAGAAATTGGGAAATGACCTAACTGGATCTTAGGTCCAAATCTTACAGATTGTAATCTATGTCAGGAAAGGAGAAAAGCACTAACATAGCTGGCAGGTATTCACATTCCAAGTGTGGGAATTCTGTGTACATGTGCAGGTCAAGCCTGTGCAATCACACCCATCAGGTTCTCAGTGCTGAAATGCAAAGTCCTGGTTCCCAGTAATAATCACTGGTGTTCTGGGACTGTGTGCATACATCTGCTTTGATTTAATGGCCTGTAGTGTAAGCAAGTGTGTTTAACATTACAGAAGAATATTCTTGGTTTGATGAAGGCGTTTCCTGGAAAGATCACATGTTGTTTCCACGTTACCCAGCAGCGCTCACAGATCTGTAAAGAACTGCAGCCACACGTCACAGGTAAATGTCATGGCATTGTACAGAGATGCTATCTAAAGCCCAAGTTTGATTGTATCCTACAGGGTGAAGCTGTGCATAACAACCTAGCATTTTTACATTTAGAGATTCAAAATGAGATGCGAGTTAAACAATTTCTCTGTACTTATTCTGCTTTGCAGAAAAGTTTTCTCTTTGCAGTTTTTGTTTTCCTCTGTTAATGCTAAACTTTACACTGATATTTCCCACTGCAGACTTTATTCCACAAACTATTAAGCAAATGCTGTTTACTTTGCCTAAGGTGGGATTGGTGAAGGATAAGCTGACTGCTTGTAAGAGATACTTCAGTATGTTTCCATTTCTGCTGTATTTGTATTAGAGATACCTATTTTTTTTTCACACGAATGTGGGATTTTACATGTCTGTAAGCCATGTTTGTCTTCAGTGACTAATACCCTCTGCATTCCAAGTGGAAGCACTGATCTAAATCCCCAGAAAAACAAATGGTTTTGGAAGCCTCAAATCTCAATACCTATTATCCTGAAACAGGCCAGGCATTTTTAAGAAATGAGTGCTTGAAATATCTCTAACCAGACATTATTTTTGAAGTGACTTCATGATTAGTATTCCTGTTCTCATCTCCTACTTTTTTTCTTTGTCAGAGGGAAGAATATCTGAAAAGGATCTAGAGAAACATGTATCTAACAATACTTCATGGTACATCTGTGGTCCCCCTCCAATGATAGAATCTATATCCAAACTACTCGCCAACGTTGGTGTTCCTAGAAACTCTGTTTTCTTTGAGAAATGGTGGTAGTGACACCTGCTGAAGAAAAAATATTTTTTTTTCCCAGTGCATTTTGATAAGCTAAAATGTACAGAAATGGACTATGAATTATTTGGAAGATTTAACTTCATAGATGAAGATGTCCTCAATGATGAAAGTGTTCCTTTAATTTAACTGTAATACAGTGCTGCTGCTTTGGGGGAAAAAATAAAGATTTTATATTAAAGACATTAACTGATGGGGTTTTTTGATGGTTTGCTTTTTCTTATGGGTAGCAGCATATTTTCACTTTGTACACTTGCTTTGTTAGTTAGCTTTTAAAAGACTTTCAGTGCCTGATTCAGCACTTACAGAGAATTAATTGTGCAGCAATGCCAGGTCTGTTTATACGGGTAATTCAGGCCACAACTTCTGAATCTGCTCCAAATGAGTTGATGCACTTCCCTCCCCAGTTCTGTATAATACACTTACTATTTTTATAGAAGAGCTGCTGTGTTGTGACTTCCTTCTCTTGCCATTTGTCAGAAGTAAAAAACCCCACCTTTTATGTGGTTTATGTAAGTTGGTTGTGTTGACAAAGACATTTTCTCATAATCCTGTTCAGCCCTGAGTTAAAAGTGTTGAGTGCAGCAGTCTTAGGAATTCCTCCCCTGAACCTGTATCCTGCGCCGGTGTGGAGGTTGTGCAGCCAAAACTGTGCTTGCATGGGCCATGTCCTCAAAAGCAGCACTAGTGAGCAACAGCCAAGATTATGCATCTCCACAGTCCTGCTGCATGAAGTACAGAGTTTTAGGGGACTCGAAGATGTACTGCTTGCAGAAAAGTCTCTGGCAGGGTTGCTCTTGTTACATCTCGAGGTGTAATGGCCGATACCTGAGCCCTTCCTAAATGAAACTTCTTTGTCCAACTTTTAGAGAAAATCATACAAATTATGAGACCAACAAAAATCTATAATGAGTTTGTTAATTATCTGCACAGACAGTTCAAGTCCTTAAGTGGTCGAGATTCCTGTTGTACAGTTGAAGACCTCAATCAGGAACAGTATCAAAAATACTAAATTAATATTCAATTCGCAAAATGTTAAACAGATGAGGCCTTCCCTTTGTTGGTGGCTCCTTTCCTTGAGTTACATGTTTCAGGCATAGTTAACTAGGAAATGCAGCAAGTTCCTTGCCATCAGTGTCTCCCTGCTCTGAGGTTAACAGAGACACTGTTAAACAGAGGTTGCAGAGACACTGAACCCACCAGCCAGTTCCCAGCCTGCTGCAATTCCCAGCTTCCCATCAGGAGGGTGGTGTGAAGCACTTTGTTTTTCAAGCATAATGTCCCTCTTGTTGGCTAAAAAGGCCTCCAGCCCAGCTGTAGTTCTTTCCCAAGAAGCCACTTCAACTCCAGCATACTCCAGTTGTACCCTCTTTTTATCAGTCTGGTACATTGTACAGCCTGGGAGATACTTACTGCCACATCCAAGTGCACCTCATCCTCACACTGCAGAGGGGCAGCTCTGCTGGGAAAGGGCAGGCCCTTGCTTTGACTGAAGCACAGAGCTACTCCTGGGACTGTGTCAGAAGCTGATAAACAAATGAAATAATGCCAGTGCTTCCTGGGCATCGAAGAGAACAGGCCATACCTGCTGCCACTCGGAACACACGGAACTTAAGGACAGGCTCTATTTCCCATCAGGAGGGGTGACTCTGTTTTATGGAGCTTTAAGAGTTGCCTTTTGCGGACAGTACTGTGATGAGGCTTTGCCCCTAAGTTTGTGTCTTCTGCTGCCTACAGCCTCATCCACTTAGGGCTGTGCTTCTGCTCCGTGCGGTGCCACCGCCAGCTGCCATCACTGGCCCCCTGTGCAGCCACTGCAGGCCCAGAGGGGATGTCTCATCCAATTCCTCCTCCTCAAACGAGAGGAAGATTCTTTCTGAGTACCCCTGTTTCAAGGAATGCTTCCTTGTTTGTTCACTCTAGAATGTAAATAGGACAGCGTGCTTGTCACAAAAAATAACAGCAAGGGGGTTTTGTGTTCACAGAGATCGCAGCTGACATGTCAGAGCTTGATCCTTGAAAGAAGCAGGGTTTTCCTAGGAATGTGCAATACACTGCTATCAGGAAGTACTGGTGCCCTAAAATAGCCACACACTAGGCTCCTGTGTATTTCAACAGTGCCATGATAAAAAGATTCTGAGAAGCCTTTAAATGTTGTTTTTCTTATGACTTCTAAATCATTTCATGAATTATAAACTGGTACACTGTTTTCTTCCCTTAATGCAGAGGCTTTCTGCAGCCCAAATTACATCTCTTTCACAAACCCCTCCTCAGACCTGCACCAAAATGTCCATTTAACAAAAGGCATTTTGAAATCCTTTGCTTCTGTAATCATCCTCTTTTCCCTCTAACCTCCTTCTGTCATCCCCTGTTACACTCAGCCTGAGTGCTGTGGGGCAAGGACACATCTCTCTAATTGTGTGGGCTCACCCACTCGAAGAGCAGGACGAACACACACACACTGCCCCGAAATATGGACGAGAGTAATTATTTCATACCTTCCCTCCCACCCCCCACCCCTACCCCCAAACAGTGGTAACCTCTGGTACTGTGAGCAAGAAGTCCTTTCTTACCTTGTAATAAATGACATTTCTAAGCCAAGAAATCAGGAAAGTTGTTGACATCTCCTTCCTCCATAGACTTTTCCTGTTGACACGAATCTTTTGGAAGTCTCATGGTCTTTTAGTGAAACATCAGTTTCACCTTAAAGTCTGTTATTGGATCTGACTCTGCCATAATTGAAGGCAAAAATAACACCCCAGAAACATTAACCCGTATAAACATATGGTCTACAAATAATGCAATAAATGTGATATTGGCCTGCACCGGCAGGAACAGAGAGCAGCCCCTGCTGTTCAGCTGCTTCTGAGTTGGAGAAATATTCTCATCCCATTGGTGAATCTTGTCATCGTGTAAAATGTTTATTCCTCTTACACGTGTTCCATCAGCTAAGGAGCAAATGCAGAAGAAAAAGTAGAGTGATTTTTTTTTCTTTTTTTTTTTTTGCAATAAAGGATGAGGAGGGAGAGATGTGCCCATCTTTACTTTTATATTTAAACTTGAGATGGTTGGTGAGTTACCTGGTGTTGCAGCCTTATTAGACTTTATATTTCTCTTCTTCCTGTGACACATATTTTACCAGTTCGCCATGTGCTTATCTGGTGCAATGAGTATCAAATATTCCTATAGTATTTGCATCAATTAGCTGGAAAAAGACTGGCTATTCAGTTATCATTACATCATTTTAATTAGTAGGGTGCTTTTGTAAGTGAGTAACAGAAAGTACTAAAGCCTGAAAAGCCTTTTTCCCCCCTTCAGTGTATAGGTAAGGTACTGATTAGTCAGCTGCCACATCCAGCACTACAGGCACCTTCCTGAGGCTGGAGGCTTTGGCAAGGATCACTGTTCAAAGCCAAAAGCACATCTCCCCTAACAGCCTCAGAGACATATGAATTGTGTCTACAACTACAATTCATAGGCGTGTTGTTCGCTGGCATTTCTCATACTTTTGAGAAACATTTATCAGCAAGAAATTAGTATTTGCTCTTCTTATACTCTTCAGTTCTGGGAGGATGAAATTCCTGCATGAAAGGCTGATCATGCTTCATTTCTGCCCTCTAATTGGCTCCCTGAGGCAAAAGTAGAGTCACAGGAACTACAAAGAAAAAGCAGGGTATCCAAATGCAGAGCCCTTCCTCTGCTCACCTCAGAAACCGAGGCTGACAGGGAGCCATATTAAGGAGAAAGGGGTATATTGTTTTGTACTTAGCTTCATTTCCACACATATATTAAAGCTACTTTGGGCTATTTCATTTATACTGTTTTCAAGTGCACAGATCCAATAATCAAAGACATAATGCAAGTTGAAGTACCAGTCCCATTGTTTGTGCATTTAACCCGTTAACACACGTATTTTCATTATGATGCTTCAAGGGTTTGGACACACCCTACCCATCATAGTTGTACCCCTCTGCCCCTGCTCCCTGCTGGTTGTTGCATTTAAAAACCCTTTTCCATCTTTCATTTAATTCAGCCACTCCTCTTTGCCATTCTTCACTTGCCTCATCCAGTCTTTCCTTAAACATCTGCAGGGACAGTGACTCCACCTCCACCATGTGCCTCACCACCACTGCCCTGGGCAGCCCATTGCAATGCCTGAGCTGGATTCTCTCCTTTGAACTTCTCCTGGGTAACATCTGGTGGCTTGTCCAGACGACCACTTGCTGACTGCTCTATTTCACTTCCCTGGCCACTCTGGTGGTCCTGCTTTTTCAGGCCCAAAATGGCAAAGGCAGCTGAGATAAACTGCAGATAACAGCTGTGGAGCCTTGCTGCTGCTGCACCACACACACCTGCCTTCCTCAGCCCTCATCACATCTGGATCATCTGTCTGAGAGATGATTTAGGCAGCTCTCTCACTCTCCTTGGGATGGGGGCATGGTGCAAGCATGTGCACAACTTCAGACAGCTGAACCAGCTCAGAGTAATTCAAAGTCACAACTTGGAACTGATTATGAGATTATAAACCCCAAAGCAGCTGCCCTTTTGAAACTGAAAATACATGCAAGTTCTCTTCAACTCTTCCCAACCCTAAGCCAGCTTTTACAGAACAAAGTTTTAAATCAAGCTTTCACTTAAACAAGTGCAGCTTCCCCACAGGCCCTTCCATGCTGTCAGGAAAGGAAAACCAAGTAGCCAGTTCTCTAGCACCAGTAACTACTGCTTCCAGTAGGAAGGAGCTTCCCCTCATCACCACTTAGAGATCCCGAGTTCCTCCTTTTGGGGACAAATTACTGGCAGTTGTGCAAACACCACAAATAAGGAATCTCCTCATGACCTTTATTTCTCTTTAGTTTTGTAAGCAGTTGGGATTCAGTTTAAACAAGGTCAAATTGCAATCCAATAAACGTTTTCTATTAAAAAGTATTTGGAGAGGTCTTTCTACTGCAACACTTTCTACTAGCAAAACGTTCATTAAATATAGTGAGTTTTTAAACAAGATTAATACAAAGCTAGTCCTTGAGACAGAAACCATCAGTAAAAAGATCTTATGCTAGTAAAATCTGCAAACAGGAACTTAAAACTGTACAAAGCACAGACCTTGTATTTAAGTAGAACAACTGCAGCAACCTATTTTTGAGGCTATTGGAACACCAGTGTAATCTCAAAATACCAAATGAAACAATTGAAAAATAGCATCAGAAATTGAAGTTACTTACAGTCCTGTGGTTAAACCACTGAATTCAAAATAAAAAACTCCTTAATCAATGACAAAACTACCACTGTGCTTTGTGTGTGTGAAATCAAATGGTTTAAACTTGAGTGCCTTTGTCCCAATTAAATGAGTATTTAAGTGATGTAATTTTTCCCTTCTCTGCAATGTTCTGCCAACTGAGTAATTTTTAGGCATGAAAGATGCTTTTGAACCACTCTAGGTGCACACCTGGTACAGAACATAGTCCTTTGTACAGCATTTTGATTTGAAGACTAAGGAAAATTATCAAGCACAAATCAGTCAAGGAAAAAACAGCAAATCACTTACGGAGCTCTTGCTTCGAAACAAGAAAATTGGGGGAATTTACAATGTATTTCTCACCTTTTTACCAGATTACTCAACCACTTCTAAATAAGAATGAAGGTGGTTAAGACGAGAGAAACCACTCCTTCCTACATTTGTAAAAATACTGAAGTACTTGGAGAACATTGGCACAGAAACTATATTACATGTACATTCACTTGTAAATATTTTCATGTAGCTTCAAACAGGAAAATGTCGGTAATTTTACAGAATCCTATTAGGTATCAGTCCCAGAATATGGTTACTTGTATGAAAAAAACGGTCTGTTATGGTATTTTCATTTTGGATGGTCCTTTAGTGACATTTGTTGGCCACTGACCCCTGTGTACAATTTCAGTTCTTTACCACAAGCTATTTCATAACAGTGAGGAAGTGGTGCAAAACCACCTGGAAAAGATCAGGAGGTAACATCTAATTCCAATTTTAGTGAGGATAACCACTGACAGAAGTACTTTTTACCTGCTTTTTTGTTCCCTGGTTTTCTGTCTTCTGAAGCCCCCACAGCTACTGAAGAAGTGTTGATTGGCAAAGACCAAATAGGAAATTGCATTTGGTATTGGAACCATCCGCTTCACAAATTCACCATGGGGTTTGTTTACCCACTGTGCCTGAAACAGGTATACGATCTGCTTATTGCTTAAAGATCTGTAAGGGTTAATAAAATTCAGAAGAGAGTATCATCAGTGGGTATGCTCCTGGAGAAAGATATGGATAACAGCCATCTTATCTAAGCTTTCCAGTTTCAACCTCTTTAAGTCCAAGTATCATTTTTATGACACTACAAGCCTAGTGACAAAATAACATCTGGCCACGGTAACTTCTCCAGAAAAGCTACGTGGACAAGAAAGTACTACATAGTAAAATCTGACTGAACACTTGCCCTGACCCAGGCTCAAAGCTGGCCTACTAACGTTGGTCATGGAAAAAAGTATGATTTCTGTCCCTCCCTACTTTTTAATTTAAAGTGTAGCTCTAGGAGAGCATTTCCCACTACGTACAGTGAAAGAAATTTTGCAGTTTCTGTGGGTTGAAAAGTCTGGGCCCTGTAGGTACTAAAAACATTAAGATACCAGAGTGCTAAGGAGCAAAGTAAGTCAGAGAAATGCAAAAGAAATGCTGAGTTGAGCAATGGAGTTAGCGGTGGGGATTATCAAAATCTGTTCTTCTGCCTTGGCAAAGTATCAGCCACACACGGGGTTCGGGCACAGAGGTCTCATTCACAGGAGCAGTCCACGTCCAGCCCTGCCCCATCGCTGCCGCCGCAGCCGTCCGGCCCTGGCGCGCAGCCCCCGCCCTCTGCGGCCTCGCCCGCGGGGCAGCCGGGCGCGCTCTGGCTGAGGCAGGCCTGCCCGGCATTGTCATCAGTGTCACAGCTGGCAGGACACGTCTCTGCTGACGCCCCGTCGTGGTGGGGACCTCTGTCGTTGGTCCCGGCCACCTCATCTCCCAAGTCTATGACATCATCCAGCTGCTGTTCTGGATCCGGCTTGGCTGCTCTTGAGATTTGTGCTTCTAGGTTTCTCGTGTTCTCTGTGACTTCAAATTCCTGCTTCTCCCCTGCCCTTTGCTTCTCCCTATTACTTAACTTAGCCTTTGTGGAATTCTTCATTTTTCTGTTGTGCATGTCTTCTTTGGAGAACCTCCAGTGAAACTACAAAGAAGGGATCCAAATGTTAAAGACCATTAGAGGCAATCTCACGTGGACATTTACTTTCCTGAGTAGAAATGTTTTGATTATTTAGTTTTAATTCAAAGACTAAAGGGTTTGACTGGAAAGACCCAAGATTAAAAGAAGTTGCCTGACCAAATCAGACGGCCTAAGATGATTTCTGCTCACACAGGTATCTCTGTTACACAGAGGAAGGAGAGCCCGATGCTTTCTGCTTCTGCTGTTGCATGTGCCTGGTGGGTTCCTCTCTACACCGTGTGGAAAGGGAGGATGTGCAAAGCTGCGCAAGGGCAGACAGAGGAAGCAATCCTGTGGCGTTATTCCAGTGTTTTTCACCAGGTTAACAGCAGAACTAACACCACACCCACAACCATACCCAAACAGTAAAATGTTCTGAACCATCTGTATGAATGCTTTCTGATGAGAAAGCGTGAGGCTGCTTCTTGCAGCACTCCCACAGGACTTGCCACAGCCACCCTTTCAGAACTGTTTTAACTAGTACTAAAAAACAAAAAGGGAACTAGCAGTACCTTGAAATACTAACTTGACAGGTATAATGTATATAAAGGCTGACAAATATGCCACTATTATATCCGCTTCATCTGTCAGAAAATAAATCAACCTTCCCAAGGACAGCCAGAACACAGAGCCACAGAATCATAGAATGGTTTGGACTGTAAGGACCTTAAAGGTCATCTAGTTCCAACCACCCTGCCATGGGCAGGGACTCCTCCTGTAAGACTAGGTTGCTCCAAGCTCCATCCAACCTGGCCTTCAACACTGCTAGGGGTGGGGGGGCACCTGTGCCAGTGTCTCACCACCCTCATAGCAAAAAATTTCTTCCCACCATCTAATCTAAATCTGCCCTCTTTCAGTTTGAAGCCATTACCCCTTGTCCTATCACTACACTTCCTGGTGAAGAGTCCCTTTCTAACTTCCCTGTCGACCCCCTTCAGATACTGGAAGACTGCTGTGAGGTCTCCGTGCAACCTTCTCTTCTCCAGGCTGAACAGCCCCAACTTTCTCAGCCTGTCTTCATAGGAGAGGTGCTCTGGTCCCCTTACCAACTTCGAGGCCTCTTCTGGACTTGCTCCATGGTTCCAAGCCACTGCTAAGCCATCCTACACAAGTTTGCTAAGTACCTCTAAATGTGCAAAACCATTTTTTCAGCAGTGTCAGTTGCTGATGGAAGCTCAGGAATGGGTTAGGAGGCAATGTCTGGATGGCATAAATAATCTCATCAGGACATTCAGCAAACCCAGCCATGTTCCAAAAAGCCATTATCTCCAGTGAAACTGGCTCTGTGCTGAAATTGGCCAAAAGATCTTGTACTCATAAATTTTTGATCTAGCTATTTATTCCTTAATCAAAAAGCCATTCAAAACTTATTATTAGATTGCAAAGCTGGAACAATGTTCTTTCCTCCTGGTAGCCAGAACTTAACGTAAAAGAAGAAGGGGAAAGGAAACAAAGAAACTGGCTTTCACAAAACTTCTCGGTTTTACTTAGAGGAAGTTATCTTTCACTTCAGTAGCACTGCAATTTAGAGAAAGAGGAACGATAACATCTCAGTTCTAGAGCTCAGCTGCTTAAAATTCAGACACCTGAGTTTTTTCCTCTTTGATTTGCAGAAGTGCTGGGCACCCACTACTCCACTTAACTCAAAGCTCTCTTTGACAGAAGGTAAGATCAGGGCCCTAAATGTGATAAAGATCCAACTGTAGGAGGCTGTGTGTGTGTGTGTGTGTGTGTGTGTGTGTGTGTACTCAGTAAGGTACTTACACTGTACTTCACAAAAATGCATTCAGCCAGTTTCTGCTGAAATAAGCACCAGTTTTGTGTAAAATGAATGAACACAATTACCTCATCCTTGACTGAATAGTGCACTAACAGGAGTACTTCTCACTGAAGAGAGAAATTGTACCACTCCTTGCATGTTTCCTTTTCTGTTCCTCTGACTACCTTGAATAGCAGTTCATTGGTGTGCAAAGATAGGCTGGAACATTTTCCAACAATGCAATATCCTTTTATCATCCTATTTCCCTCCTCTGAGGGTTATCTATAAACATTTTAGACACACCACAGCTTAAGTTAAAAAAAATCCCTGAGATCTGTATGTGCAACATCCCTGTGATGCTGTATGTGCAGAATATTCAGGAACTTTTAATCACATGCTTGGGTTGGCAACTTTGATGTGACACAACAACCACTTATGGACGTTGAACCAGTCTTACATCTCTTTACAGAGCTATAATCAAGGTATGTCATCCTTCCTTGACCTCTGCTATGAAAATGTGCTGCAGTGATTCTTGCCCTCAAATATGCCTGTATATTTAACACTGCCAACGAGTAAGTCCTTTGTTTTGTCAAACAGACACTGTTAAATAAGTTTTTATAGCCTGGAATGAGAAAAACTTAAACAAAGTTTTAAGTCATCTGGTTGGTATGTATGTGTTATTATAATACAAGAAATCAGCATCATACTAGTTTCTCTGTCTGAAGATGAACAACCACATATGGGTTCCCATCCCTTCCACTAAAACCACACACAGTGGTACGAAAAGAATGACCAAATACAGGCACTCTTAACACTCATCCCAAAATCCCCTTAATCACCTGAAAACAAAGAGAAAAAACAAGGAAGATGGGCTTTGTAACAAGTTCACACAATATTCTGGGCTCCTGTTTTGCTAATGAGAGAGGGTAAATCCTAAATCAGTCGCGCTCCCAGCAGTGCTCTCCTACTTCAGTCAGTTCAAACACTCTCCTGCTCTGCACTGTATCAAAAAGACAACTTTCACAGAACCAGGCTGCAAAACAGTGAGGCCTTCATAGATGAGAACTATCTGCAATCATCTAAACTGCTGGGTAAAATGCTCCTGTTGCTCAGGTCTGCTCAGCATTTCCGATCTCCTACCGCAGCTCAGCTCCGCATGGCCTGAAGCGCCCACTCCTGCAGGGGACATTGGGCTGGCAGCACTCACCAAAGCCCACAGAGCCAGACCAAAAGTGAGGCTGCACTAGCCAGCAACCTTCACAGATCTTTTCCATACCTCATCTGGCTTTCCTCATCCCTTGCATACTGAAAGGGCAAGGCAAATTTGACTACTGTAGGAACATCATCACTTTCCCAATTCCGGTCCTTGCATTTCTGTCTCCAGCTGTATGGCATGACAGGTTTGGGCAAGGGTTCCCACAGCTATGTGTTTTAAAAAGGGAAATGGGAATACATACATGCATCCACATCCATGCATCGCTAGCTGTCACCTATGTCCTTGGACAATTTAGCTGGATTCTAGAGGCTTTTTTTTGGTTAAATTGCAGCAGAATTCATTAATATTCACACAATAGAAACACCAGCCAAAATCAGGCCTACATTGTGCCAGGTTCTACCAAAACAGAGAGAGAGAGAGCAAGAGCAAGAGCGAGAGAGAGAACAAGAGAGAATTTAAACAGAAAAGACAGGAAATGGGTGAGAGAAAATAGTGTTGGTTCCACCTTGCAGGCACTGAACATGGACAGAGAATTTTAGGTCTAAATGGAGGTTTATGGCTGGTTTACATGAAGAAAAATCTACATCTCTTCTGCTGCTGTGAGTTCAAAAGAGCATGAAATCTACGAACTTTGACATCATTTGAGCATTTTTTTGTCTCTTTCATTTGAACAGCTCCATTCCTTGTGTCTCGGTACTGTATCGCAGAAACATTGAATAAGCCATTTTACTTCTATGGGAAATCAATTTCAATACAAAAACACCACCAGCAAAACCCAAAGAAACCAGAAACTCAAGGTTATTTACCTTAGATTCTTTCTTCTTTGCTTTCTGGGGCAAAGAAGGTCTCTGAAGAAATACAATTTGCTTTGTAGATAAATTCCCCTCCCTGAAAAGAAACAAATGCACACTCCTGAGAATGAATTAAATTCACATACAGCATCATTCAAAGCGAAAATCCATCTCAGTCATTTATTTCTGCAGGTCAAAGAAGAACAAAATGAAGAATGATCCTCACATTGCCTGTCCCTGGTGTCCCTGAGCAGCCTGGTATTTTGGGGGGCAGGGAGAGGGGAATGTTCAGACTGATAGAGCCTGTCAGCCTGTGACACAGTTTTGCTGAATGTTTTAGCATTAGTGTGTAAACACAGAATAAATTGCTTGGAACAAAAAGGAAGAAACCCAAGAGCCCCAGTGCCTGTGTGTCCCAGCAACACTGGAGTGTTCCTTCCCTCCTTCCCTCCCTCCTGGGGCACCGATCCAGAATGGGGCTGGGTGCTCCCTGTAGGTCTGCAGCACGGCAGGAGGAACAAGCACCAGGTGGGTGCCCTTCTGCACTGACCTCTGTTACTCAAGGTATCAGTGGGGTACAGAAGGCTGGAAGAGAAAGAAAATCATATACATATATCTTTAAGAGTTAGGAATTACAAATCGTAACTGTGATTTTCTATTCATTCTTATATTTAAACATTTATGTAAAACTTAAATACAGTTTTTCCCTCAACACAGATGGCCTTTTACTTTTTAGGTTTTTATGTGTAGGAGTAGTCTTCCTCCAAATCTCATAAAGAGTTGGGCATATTTTTACTCTTTTAAGATTAAAAATCATGACTGATTATACTGGTGTGTATATATATATATAAAAATATATTCCTGAAGAGTGAAAATTCAGAAAGCACCATCTTTCATGATTAACAAGTGGGATGATTGTTTTTCACCAGTTATGAAGATTATTTTTAAGTGATTTGCATTTAAATTTAAGAACTCAGAATATTAGTAATAGCAAAGTAGACCACAGATTTATTATATCTGCACACAAGACTACTAGAGCAGTGACACACTAATCTCACAAGGTTCTGCTCAGCTAGACTGTATCAGCAGCATTAGACAGACATCTATTAAGAATAAAATGACTTTTCTTCAGTTAGACAGCAACTCACTCCAAACATTATCACACATTTTGTCTTTGCTCTAAAGGACTTTACTGGAAGATCCAGAGCAGAAATTTTACAGTCATGGAGTTCAGAGAGAGGCAGAAACAACATCCAGAAAATTCATGCAGAAACCACAGTGCCACCTTGCAGTCTTTCTGCCCACCAGATATATGCTTCCTGCCACATGTGGCTTGTGATGCTCGGAAAACCCCGAGAACAGCTGCAGCAGGCTTTGCAAGGAAATCCACACTGACTACACAGGGAATTGCTTGTGCAGACTGTGGTGCTTATACAGCCACTTCCCTGGCCAAAAGGCAGCACCGACCCCTCCCTACCTGTTCGTCTTCACAATGGGAGTAGGAAGCACGCACGTCAGCTGCCAGCCGTACATGGCAAGGGAATTCAGCAGCGGAACGTAATCTGTCTGCACTTCAACTCCCTGGGGAAGGAAAAGCAACAGTTGGCATCATCACTTGGAGTGCGACATTGAGCTCGACACCAAAAAAACCCCAAGAAAAAATACATGTGTGGGTTTTCTCAGAGGGAGAAAGGGTTTTTGCACTGAAGTGGGACATGTTTTATGTTCAGCTAGGCAGGAAAAACATGAGACAAATGACTGACCGCCCATACATCCCAAACTGTTAAAGGAGTTTGTTTAAAATGGTAAACATCTGTGATCTTGTTTTTACACTGCCTGACTCATCCATCTAGCTTTAGATGACTCCAGATCTGAACAGGATAAATTCATTGTATGTTATCAATTATCTCCTCCCAAGAAAAATTATGTTCAAGTAGTTAAAAAATGACAGCATGACTTTGCTTGGATTCTGCACTTGTCTCGGCTTCAGCAAATCCTGAATATCTGCACTGAAATCAGTCATGTTGCTCTACCATGATGGATCAAAAGGAAAATAGCCAACAACAGCAACAAAAAATGTAAGTACAAGTCTGCTCCTTTTATTGCCCACAAATACGCGTCGCTGCCTTCTTATTTTGAATCAGGAAATCTGTGGGCGAGACGAAAAGCTTTGCCTTTCAGTGCAGGAGTCTGGCTCCTGCTGCACATGTACCCAGCAGAGCCTTGCTCATTCTCTTTCAACTAAAAGGCAGACCCTGCAATCCACGCAGAAAGAACCACTGGTGGTTTCAACAAAGATTATTCCAGTGAGGTGTCTAATTGCCAAGACTGCCAGTAATTTAATGAATAGATGCTAGAGCATATTTACTAGTTTTTAATTTTAATAAACACAAAGCAGACAAATGGTAACAACAAGTCTCTACAAATGTAACTAAATTTGATTGGAATAACAATTACATTTGCCAGAAAGCTCAGGCACTCACAGTGGTTTCACGTGCACGTAAGGAGTTTTAACTGCCAATTCGCAACACTGAGGAAGGCACAATAGTTCTGCAGCTCCAAAAAATCCATTTATTCCGCAGTAATGAAATAGTCATTTGATCAGAACTAATCCAAATCCTGCTGTAGTTATTTCAAGGTATTTTAGTGAATTCCAATCTCAGCTGTTCCTTTCTTTTAACGAATGTAATTTAGGTCACTTGTATCTTTATAACTGAATGGCTGCCTGACTATACCTATTAAAAACCTGATCATGACTACAAGTGCAAATAGCTGAAGAAGCTGTATCAGTCCTGCTTAAAAGGAGAATGTTTAAAATCTCTACCCCTGGAAGTGCCTGCAAGAGAACAGTACTAATGTACTTCTGTATAGAGGCTTGTGGGGGCTTAGAGAGGCAGTGCTACTTTACAACATCACCCTGTACAAACTGGAATTTTTAACTCTGGGAAAGAGACGCCCTGCAAGAAGGGGGCAATACCATGTGGCCCTTAACTCATGTCCTCTGGAGCAATCGGGACTCACCCTGCAGCTGTGATCGTGGAAGATTCAGAGTTTCCTTTGACTCCCATTTCCCTCTGGAAGAGGGGAGTTTCCAGTTTTTAAAATAGAGTGACCAAGAGTAATAAAAAACTTATGACATATCTAGATGCCTTTCAGATCTAATGTCTCAAGAAGACATATTAATAACACAGTGAGATTTATGAGATTGGTCAACAATGGCTTCAAAAACTGAAGATGAAAATATGCAACATGATGATTAAGAATAAGGTCAGAGCATCCACCATCACAAGCTCTTCATGAGGTACCACATAAAAGGACCTGTCTAAAACATTCCCTCCATCAAACAGTGTTTGCAGAGGAAAAACCAGAAGGAGCTCACTCATTTAGAGGGTGGAAGCAGATCAGGAAAGACTGGCACAGCAGACCTTGTTTGTGCCCCGAGGAACATCATGTGTTGTAAAGAGGATTTCTATTTTGAATTCATTGCCTAAGGTGGGTGATTAGCAGGCAGAACCTTCTTATTGCATCAGGATGTGCAACAAATGTCAGAAATCAGAGGGAGATTACAGCAATGAGGAAGGACATCAATACCACGCAGAGCTCATTTGGCTGCTGTGGAAGCCAAATTGTTTCAGGGACACGCCATCACTCCTGCCACAGCCCCCTGTCCCTGCAGGCTCTGAGCAGCGAGACGGGGCTGGCTTTGGACCTGTCTGACTTGTCAGGATTAAGCATCATCTGCAGCAGATGATGGTGTATTTCACAACCCAGTGGTGCAGAAAGGAAACAAGCAGGTAAGCACATTCAAAAGGGTAAAGTTATCAGAAAATAAATTTAAGTCAATTAGGCCTAAAGAAATAGTTTTTTTTAAATCTGGCAATGTAAAAAAATCAAAAACAACCAACCTACTGAAAGAGTTCTATACAGTTGTTACCAAAAGGTGACCTCTTATTTTTCCCATGTGCTGGTACCCGACAGCCCAGTCTGCCTGCTGGGCTGTCTGGAGGCAGGAATTGTGTACATGATGCAGAGGTGTACCCTCCTCTGAGCTCCTCATGCCCTTTAACAAGCTCTCTCCAACTCCACGGCACTTCGCTGGAGTCAGACACTGCACCTCGTCTCCAGGCCCTTGGGAAACAGACTACTCCCAATAATTGGCTGAGTTTGAAGATGACAGACAAGAGAAAGGAGTCACTCCAGAATAAACAGGTGTAATCCACATGGGCTTCAAACTCCCGACTTGCTAATACAGATAATTGAAGCTTTTTTCAAGACCACACGAAATGAATTCTCCCTCCCCCTCCTGAATCATCGGTTGTAATTCTATCCCACAACTGGAATTTGTGTGCCAGCAGGAGTCACAGTTATACAGACCTTTAATTGGTGTCATATTAAATGCTTTCCAAAGCAAAAATGCTTCTAAACAAACAATACACTGGGGGACGGGTGCAGAGGAAAAGAGTCATCTTGTATTCGTTTTATATTTAATACAGTAATTATTTTATCTACTATTATTAGAGACAATAGAAATAAAATTTCAAACACACTGTTCTATCAGACGAAAGTGCAATGTTCTTTCTAACTAGCAAATACTGGATTTGAACACCAGCAGAAGTAGAAGAAAATGTGCCAGAGCCCTCCTGAAAAAGAACTGTTCAAACAATGCGTCTCAAACTGGGAGACATTTCATTCACTGAAAGGGTGGAAAATTTTAATTAACTTGCTTCCCACTCTCCTGTGGATGATAAGTAATCTCTGATCACACCTTGAGTGTCAAGAAGCCAGAGCATATTGAGCTAGGATTTTCCCTTGACTTGCATCACATGAAAAGAATTCTTTTTATTTGTAGTTGTATTGTTTGTTTTCATCATTTTTTCCTTTCACAGTTGCTTCTGCTCATTAGGAAAAAAAAAAAAGATTAAAAAAATGATAAGAATAATATCTAGGGCAAGCCACACAAACAACTGCTTTAACAATTTTTCTTTTCTTCCCCCCCTCCCCCTACTGTGGCAATTTTAACCACAGCAAGATAATACACAAGACAAGTACTAAGCTCTTGTGAGACAGAAGTTCTTCAGAAATCAGTCTTTCCTGGGCTAAGTGAATGTGATTTAGTTACAAGGCAGCTATGGATTGTCACTATTTAATATTTTTTTCCAACATGGATTAAAGAGTGGTAGATTGAAAATCCCATTAAATAAATCTTAATAAAACCTTTATCAGCAAATCCTAACAGACTGCATACCAAAATCTACTGACAGATGGCAAAGAGGATGGGAAGTAAAAAAAACAAGTTGCTTTAAAAACCTACTGTTTGTTGCAGAAAATGGGCACTTGCTTTCAAACCCAGCTCCTAACAAAAAACAGAGGGGAGAGCCCATGAGGGAGGCAACATGCACCCCCAGCCAAGGCTGGCTACCAGTCCCCACTGTTTTTTTTGGCCAAAGCCAAAGCTTTTCTGTCCCAGGGCACTGAAGGGAGGAAGTGAAAGTGGCAAAGGCAGGACTTACACCTTAGTAGAAAAGAAAGAAAATAAAATGACAAATTGAATATCTGGACTGTGCAAGAATGACCCGGTAAATGCGTGCTGCAAACATTTTATGTTTGCAGTAACACAGCTGACTGGGGGACTAAATTCAAGCTCTAAATTCGTGACTTATTTGCCTTTTTCCTTTTCAGACTTCTTCCAAGAGGTAATTTCTGCTGACAGTGTAACAGTATTGAATCATTAAAAACATTTATTGGAAGCAAAAGACAAGTTTCACAAATGCTTCAGCAATAAAAAAGTTGGACTTTGTTCCTCTATTATTCAGCTGCTCCTGAATTTCCATGTGTAACACACCACAGCACCTTGCTGGCAGACACTTGCTACACATCCATTAACTGTGGAGCAGAGGGCAGTGGGATGGCTCCTGCATCCTTGGAAACCACCAGTGGCTTAGGGAAGCAGGTGGGTCACTGACCAACAAAGAGTACCTGCCAAATGGGGACCTTAGTGCAAAGATAATAGGAAAAAAAAGAGTAATAAATAAATCCACAGGCAGGCTTTTCCATCAATATTCTGGGCATATGTAATTTAGAGTTATTTACAATTATTAATATATATGTGAATCCCTGCAATGTGAAATATTTTTCACAATATAATAAGGCTGCAACGCTATAGGAGGCAGCATCTTGCTTAAGACAGTGTTTCTGCAATTCAGATGTATCCAGTCACAATTTCAGTACACACAGGCTGCTGAGTAGCATTCACAGCTGGCTCCACATCTAGGGAAAAATTAAAAGAAAAACGACAACCAAAAAACCTTCTGTGCCCACAAAGCCTGCTTCCCTCAGTGACTTCTGTGGATGTAAATCCTATTTTTAGCATGTATATAAACGAACAGAAAGAGCAGAGTGCTCCTGATACTGCCTGCACCTGTAACAAGAAGTACATTTGCACAGCAACACAATTCTACATTTATAGAAGCACAGGGTGGGCAGCAAAAGCTGGACAAGGTGAATGACACAGAGGGTTTTCCACACAGGAGACATGGAAACATCCAATGAAATGTTGAACTCACCACTGCACAGACAATGTGCACGTGATGGGACAACTCCACTTAACTGTCCATGAAACACAAGAAATAAATGTGATCTAGCAATCCATCAGTACAGTTTCTTAAATAACTCTGGCATTTTTACTTTCACAATTCCTGCAACAGTTAAGGTATACCTTAAGGTGAGCATTGATTTGTCCATCAATTCTTTGGGGGGAAAAAAAACCAACGTAAAAAACCACTTCCTGAGAACTTACATACCCCAGTGTGCCCTACACACACAGCTTAATCATCCCCAGGCAGCTTCCCCAACACAGTTCCCTTTGGTTATAATTTATTCCCAAACAACATGTGGCTTCTACCAAAAGGCTTTGTGCACCACTCCCTAGTTATGCAAGTAATCATCTTTTTCCATGTAAGCAGCGCAGCTGAAGCCCAGACCCTCCGCTGCCCCTGGCTCGTACAGCAGGAAGGCGAGTGCTGCGCTGCCCCTCGCCCACAGGCGGGCTCTGTGTGCAGCCTGTGGGGTCCCAGCACCCACTCCCATGCCCCTCAACTTCCTCACACAGATGCACTACCCAGGGCACTACTACTGCCTGGCTGGAGTCATCTGCTGCGCAACAGAAACATGTGCCCTGCGTGGTTTTATAAGAAGTATGAAAGAGGACTGAAATACTTTTTCTCAGCTTGTTCTTAAGTGAGAAGTTTAGATCTGAGAGGTTCACTTTTCCCTGAAATGTTTTATGGGTGAGCAGAGAACTGATTCTTAGAAAACTGTGACAGCTAGGAAGGGTTTTCTTATTCCATAATGTGTTTTTGAGTCTGTTTTACTTCAAGTGCCCTTTACTCACATGGAAGAAGCGTTCACCTTGTTAGATGTTCAATACTACCAGAGCCACAAGAAATTATCAAAGACTTTCCAAGTTCATATTGCTAGATTTTGTTATTACATTAATCATCAAAACCAATGAAAGAATACTCTGTGGATTTTAATCATGTGGATTTTAATTGATTTTAAACCTATGTCTACTGAGTTCAGCAAACATATATATATGTTCAGCATATACATATATATATATATGCTGCTTTCATATCTTATATAAAGGAATGAAACAAGAATTATAAAAACCTTTGGAAGATAACAGGCTCCTGAAGGTTTTTGTTCAGTTTTTCTTCTTAAAAAGCAACAAGCATTCAGCAGCAGACATTGCTGAAATATTACACCCAGGCAGCATATCTGTCCTTTGGGTGGTAAAGAGGGTCACACACATGACTCCTCTGGGCTTTTCATGCCCATCACCATCAGCTCCTTGGCTGACCTGGTCATGCCTTTCTCCCGTGGCTGGAGACAGCAGAACATGGCTTAACTGACATATGACCTAAATCAGATTTACAGACAAAGCAAATCCTCATTTCCAGAGAATTTGTTTCAAGGCTTACATTAAGGCAACTTGCAACCTAGGCTCAGCAGAGATAAATTTTTAAATCTTTTGGTATGTCGCACTTTAAAAGGTTTACCATGTCTACAGTGGAGACTGACCCCATTCAAGTCTGCCAGGGAAATGGCAACACCACAATGTATTTGAGATTTTAATTCATGTCAGTACAGCAAAGGTATGGTATAGCAGCAAATACGAAGTGATGAATCAGCAGCTCAAGATTTTCAATGAGAAAATCTGTGTAAATTAAGGACAATATTTTCAAAATGAACACAGCTTCAGAGGCAGAACAATGCAGCAATCCTAAATGAATGTTATAGCAGTCAATTTTAAAGACAGTATTAGCTATTTTGTCTTGGGTAATGGGGAAGGGAAGGTGACAGATTTAGAGTTGGGGAGAGGGAAATCATGCAGGCTCTGATTAATCAGAACTGTCTACCCATATTTGCCTACACAAGCAGAATTAAAACCATCAAACAAGTTTTAGGGCTAGATCTCAGAGACTGCAGTGGAAATAATATGTCCTGACATTTTTAGAGTTAAAGTGATATGGATGAGTGCAGTATTTTGTCATAACAAGTCCTGTGGTCATTTGTACAGGATACCACAGCTCTACTTTGAGAAGAAAGAGTTAAAATTACTCAGAGCCATTACATCCTGTCTGCTGTTTGGCGGGACCACATACTGTGACAGCTGCGAGCTTTACATCCTCTACAAACTGACATTTTACACACATACTGAGTGCATCACACTGTTCAGCTTGTTTTCTCTATTAGCCTTAGCAATTAAAAAGGCAGCACTTTCTCTGCTAAGAGGTGTGCCAACCTCTCTCTTTTGTGTTTATAGTTAAACAGCAACCCTTTACCTTTTCATTTAGAAAGGCTTTCTTTCTAAAGGGCATCGATACATGCTACATGTCTTCCTTTCTAAAAAAGCTTTCTTTTGTTGTGACTGAGATTCTTTTGTTTGTTTCTTCTTCTTCTTAATTAGGATGCAGCACAATAAATTTACATTCAGTTCAGACCACATCTGAACAACTCCAAAGCTCATCCAGAGAATCAAATTTAAAATAAGAATCCATTATATATGTTTATGTCAGGTCGCCCATCAGGGCTTCTTCCACTGCCTTGGTACAAATAGAAATAACAAATAGAAAATATTAATGTAGATCAGAGCTGAATGTACACCAAAAAAACCCCCTCTGCATAATGAGTCATTCCACTGCTCCATAACTATCACTGTAACAATTATACTTTGTAACACTCGTAACAGAAAGAAAGCCTTTACTGGCTCTTGGACATCTTCTGTCACTACTGAACTCTGTCTTCTTCCCCATTTTACAGTCCCTTCCCCTGCCACTGCATTAGTCCACGTTGATGGTAAAAAAAGGTGAATTCCAACAGGGCTTAACACTCGGTCTTCTGGGTACGACCCTGTGCAAGTGCCTACGGATCCCCCAGCTTCCAGTCCTTTCACTGATTCCATGGCTTTACCCACCCTACACCTATTATGTCTCAGAAAGCATGAGGCATGACATATCCTGGCAGTTATTTAAATTGTTTAAATAAGTTTATTTAAAATCAAGGCGGCCAGCTCTGCTCTTTCTCTAAATGGGTAAGACCTTTGCAAGACTTCCCTAATGCCTCAACATTCTTCCTTCAGGAGGTTTTTTCTTCCCCATATTCTTCCACTTTCAGCTTGGTGGGGAACATTTTCATGATGTCCTTAGAACAGCCACACTTGATCTCAAAAGAGCAAAACTGCCAGGAAACACCCAGCATCCAAATTTTTCATTACAGCAGAGAATAATCTGATCACACTGACAAGCTGCATATATGCTATCAGTCAGTTTCTGAAATTGCACATCCCAAATCTTATGTCTGAACAGAAGATTCTCTGCATTAGCCCTCACAGACATGGTGTGTAGCAGTACAGCATCTCCTGACACACCAGATGGCATCGGGAGGTTCATTCCTTAATCTGTTGACCAGCTGTGTTCTCCAGCATGGAATTGCTAAAATTGAAAGCAAATGATACTCCACCTACGAGGCCTCCAACAATTCAAAGGGCTCTGCTAGAAAATACTCTTCTGTCCTGGTGTTCTGGTCAGCACTCTTCCAACACGGGATCCCCATTATCCTTCTCATGTAGCCTGACAGAAACTGTCCTGTGTCCACACAGATTATGCCTAACTTTGTTACAATATCCTACTGAGATGGAGAACCTTGGATTGGTTGTCTGAGAGCCAAACTGGCTCTGGCCAAGAATCCATTTGTAACTCAGAAAGCTGTCTCCAACATGGCTGTAAGTGATGGTTAAGGAAAAGTAATATATATTAGGTCAAGCATGTAGGATACCTGCCCCAAATATTAGTAATATATATTAGGTCAAGCATGTAGGATACCTGCCCCAAATATTTTGCATGTCTGGTTTAGTTTCTACTGAAATAAATTCAGTTTGTGCACTGTGGGACCATTCTGTGAGGTGAAGTGAGGCATATTAAGGGTGGATCAGTGGGTTCACTTCAGAAAGGCACTTCTGATCTGAATTAAAATGCTTGTATGAACACAAGATCCTCTAAACTTCCTGAACCAACAACCTTATCCAGAAAGGAGTTCCACAGATCTGCTGCATATAATTATCTGAAATATCTTCTTTTTGTTTGCTTTGCACCCAGCCCTGACTAGTGCCATTTGGCACTTAGTTCTTATACTGGAAGAGATGGCAAACAATCCCTATTTACCTCTTTCCCATGATTTAGGAGCTCTGTACCTATTCCATTCCCTGCAACTCTTCTCCAGGCTGAAAGGATGCACCATGTAAAGTCTTTCTATTATGGAAGCTGTCTGTATTACTGACCATGCCCACTGCTCTTTGAACAATTACTGTGCTAACACAGCCTTCTGGAACAAGATGCTGTCAAACACAGCTTACACAGTAGTATGCAGTAGTATATACTTGCTGTTTCTCCCTCTATTCGTTTCCTAACAGTTTTAAACATATGGTTAACATTAATGCTTCTTAACATTTGCCTTCTTGATCAGCCCTGACCTAATGCACTCATGAAACCATCTGTCATTATCCCAAAACCTTGTTCCTGAGTGGCAACACCACAATTTGACCCTAAAAATGAACAAGGATTTACAGTCAAGTCTGTCATAACCGGAATAACTTTAATGCAATAAAGGAATCATTTTTCAGACACACATCAGCAACAAGGAAAGCTGCTATTAACGCACTAAAGTGTTCTGCAAGTTGTAGCTGTTACTATTTGGCCATTTCTTGCTGCACTACAAAATCATCACCTAATAACAAAACTCTTAATCCTAGTTTCCTGGAATTTTACACATTACTCTAGCATCTGTCCCATTTTCCCTTAATCCGTTCTTCTGGCATGTGTGTGCCAAAAGGAGGGACTGTCTGTCTAAGGATTTTACACCCTTTACAATACATTCCAAGTGAAATGACCAGGTATTGCCTTTATAGATACACAACACCTATTTCTAGCAGACATCAGATAGAACAAAAAAAAAACTTCTAGGAGTTATGCAACTTCTTCTTTTTCCCCCATGTTCCTTTTGCTTCAAGTCACAAAGAATTTAAGCCCAGCTTTTCAAATACACGGGTAGTGTGTGTATCAAATTTGCTGTGGAAGATCGGTCAGCAGTTCTTCATAAATTGATTCATAACTATTTAATCAATTTATGATCTGGCCTAAGCAGTGCTTCTACTGATCTGTGTGGGCACCTGGATCTGCAGAAGGCCAAGTTGTGACACACTTGGTTTGTTTATAGGAGCCTATCCAGAATATGCAGTTCTTTCAGCATATGAAGGAGGTCAGACGGAGCCAAGGCAGTTCTCTGTGCCTTCCTGCCTACCTAAAGGGCTGCCTTCTTTAGAACTGCGATGCCACAGTGACTTGTGTGATCATGTTGCCCTGACAACCAATGGAGATCCTCTCTGCAGTTAATCTAGCAGACATCTGTAATTTTGAGACAGACAGCCCTGAGTTTCATTGCTCACTGTCACTCACATTTCCTACCTCTCAAAAAAAGCATGAAGTTTATCAAGATCAGAAGTGCGTCGTATAAACCCAGAGTGTGGTGAACTGGCATTACTGTTAACGTTGCATCCCTTTACCTCTGGTGCCTGTCTGGTACTGTTGGAGCACAGATCAGTATGTGAGAGTCTGTCTCACAGTCTTGGAGTGTTTTGATTTACAAAAAAAAAGTCAAAGAAGAAAGACTGTACACATACCTTCAAGACAGTCCACTGCTCTACCACAATTGCGTCATAGCCCTGCGTGGTTTTACTGTCTTCCACAGCAACATCTTCAAAGAGAAATACGCCATCCATTGTCCCGTGTAAAGAATCTGTGAAAACACAGGGCTGTCTGTAAGCTTTATAAAAGGCACTCCATATGTAGTGTCATGAGGCATCTGAATTTATTAATAACATATTCTTCCAAGGATGTTACTAAAAAGTTCATAGACATTCTCTGACATTCCAGCTCTATTAAAAGAATGAGACTTGTATCTCTAGCAGTTCTTAAGAGCAATCCTACTCTCTAATAGCAAAACCTCACTGCCCAGTCTGTTATTCCAGCCTCTGCCATCAGAAACCACAGCTCTCCCCTTCTGAGCAGGCAAAAGTGATTCAGTCCTCAGTTCGGCAGTACTGCTCACCTACCTGAAGCTAAAAACATACTAAAGACCATGTATTATGTCAATGTGTTATTTTCAAGGGGTTTTGAAGGTATACTGATTTATTTTTATGATATTTATGATACTGATACGACTTATTATATCCATTAATTCACACAAGTCAGAACCCTGCATATGGATCAGCCACTGCAGCTACCAGTGATCTACACGGACTAAGGATGATCTGGCATATCTGAACAGTGTGGAAGAAAAGATACATTCATAACTATTTAATCAATTTATGAAGGCATTTTGACCATCTGGTTTAGTGCCTCTCTGTTCTCATTTGCATTCCCAACACGTTCAGCCTTTTTTCAGACAACACATACTCTTAAAGTTACTCGAGCAGCACTTTCTCCTTTAACTCAGCCACACACTCCATAGCCAGCAATCACTTCCATATACCAGAACTTAGGTTTTGTCAGCTGCATGACAGAACAGAAGCAGAATAACTGGGGAAAAAAAAAAAAAGACTTATCTTTCTTTGTTAAAATAAGCTGATTGATGGAACAATAGAATTATGCTTAGGAAAACTGTAAATAAGCAGGACTGTGCTCTTTACAAACAGAGAAAACTCTTCTCACATTGTCAAAAGGCGTCTTTTTCAGCCTTTCTAATATGAACAATATATTTACCCTGTATGACTGATTATAAAGACCTTGCTTACCCCCTCCTCAAACGTTGTGTTTTGCATGATAGTTTCCTTACATTTCTAGCAACACTGTATTCCTTGAACTGGTATGATACATGTTTTTGAAATACAGTCACACATGCCAAACTGACAGGTTCTTGAACTGACAGGGGAGTCTTCTGGATAAGCCTGCTTAGGTGTTTCATCAGGGTCATCCTGCTTTCCTGGTGGATGTTACAAGGTCAAGAAATGCCAGCAGGAAGGAATCGCTGCCTTCAAGGGAAAACATATATCAAACTCAGAAACAATTTTCACAAAGGAGGCAGTGAAGAGGATTAAGAGGCTTCTTACCTCTTGCAGACACAAGCTCAGTCAACATCTCCCAATGTCATTATATGATCTAAATTCAATTTATTATCTGGAAATAACAAATTTGTTGCAGGCAAAGCCCACAATAGGCCAGACTCCTACATTTGGAGGCTTATGTTTACACACACACACATACACACTGCAGCAAGACTGTTGCTGCAGGTGTCAGTGCACAACCCCTCTGTTTCTATTTGCACAGTCCCTTACCCTCTTTTGCTGCTGTTGCAGTCCAGTTATTAAGTTGCAAGTGAGGAGATGCAAATACTTGTCTCTAAACTAACACAGCAATTTTTTTTTTCACTTGTGTGAAGGAAAAAAGTTGTAAACTACTTACTAGGGATTGTCCTTGAGATTCTGTTGGGAGACTGAAAGAAGAAGAAAAGACTGTCTACTTTCACACTGTTTCCACAGGCAGGTTTCCTGCAACTCTATTTAAAATAAAGACAGACGAAGACTCCTCACCACTACAGCAAGCCAGGATTACACATTGCTCCAAGGTGGATGAGCTGGACTACAAAGCAGTAACTCCTGTCATCCAGACAGATTTCTCATCCAAGTGAGAAGAACAGACATTTTTGTTGTGAAATAACAGGCCAGATCACTAAATAGCTGGGTTACAGGTTTGAAAACACAGGGAGAGCAAGCTGCCACATACCAAAGGGTACAAGACTTAATTACTGGATTTCATTCAAAAAACAGCACTTTGTTAGACCCGACACTACAAAGGGGGAATCAACTCAACTTCTGTGAAATATCACATTCCAACACCCAAACCCATATCCAAATCTATTTCTGGATGCATGATGTACAAATAGCCCTTTAATTTTCCAAACCAGGGATGACAGGACAGCACGTAAGACTGAAAGCAGATCCCTACTAGACACAGACATCCAGATCTCGCCAGGGCAGCTTTATACAGCACCAGTGCACTGCTCCTGTATTGTGAATTCCCTTAATGATATTCAGTGTCACACTGTTGGCACAACTGCAGCTTGAGCTCTCCCCCCGCCCCGTGTTTGCCAGCTAATTAATAAGCGATCAAAACACAATCAGCAGGCGTGTGTTTACACTCACGCGTAAATCATCCTTTATGTTTCATTCTGCTGCACATTCCACTCATGCAATTCACAGCTTCCACATATGTGAATATGATGGTACATGTGCAGTGTTTTAGAAACCAATAGCTGAGCTCAGGAGACCTTACCAGCAGCAGAAACTTCACTTGGCTGTGCTGAGTTTATGGTTGGACTCGTGATCCTAAAGGTCTTTTCCAACCTAAATCATTCTAAGGCTTTGCTTCCTTGTTGGATGTACAATGATTACTACTGAAGGCTACCTCCATCAATCATACAATCCATTGATTTTTTTATGGGTTTTTTTGCTAGGGAAGAAACCCATGGAAAATGAGAAAACTGGAAGGGGAAAATGATGAGGGAAAGACAGCTGTAAATGTAAAGAACAGCGTCTGTTCAACAGAGTGATGCTGGTGAAAAACTCTACAGAAACTGGTTGATGACAGTCACTGAGATTTCCCTCTCAACCAGAACCAACCTCCTCTCTTACCTGTCATGCCGCAGTGTTTTAAACATTCATGCCATGAATGCAGACCTGCCAATTCTCACACCTCACACCTTGCCCACACATTTTACTTTTTACAGGTTCTCTTCCAGAGAAAAAGGGAGGCACAGGAAAGAATAACTGGATCATTAATTCCTTTGCATGTGAAGCATTTGGGATGCTGAGAATAATGGGGTAAAGGAGAATGCAGCAGAAAGAAAGCTAGCAGCGTCATGTTTCGAAGAAAAGGCACATATAACCCATGCTATGCTGTCAGGATCAGCAGGAATTTCAGGGAAACTCTTACACAGAGGTGTGGAAGGGCAAGGAGATGGACAGATCCACTGAGTCTATCTGCAGTACCTTTATCACACAGGGGCTCTACAGCTAAGAGCAACTGAAGTCAACAGTCACATGTTCTAGAGCTGGCCCACTAGGTGAGATGCACATGATACAACAGTTTCATGGAATCATAGAATAATTCAGCTGGATGGGAACCTCAGGAGGTCTCCAGTCCAACCATCTGCTCAAAGCAGGTTCAATACAACTGCAGACCAGACTGCTTGTGGCTTTATCTAGTTGCATCTTCAAAATCTCCAACAATGGATACAGCACAACTTCCTAGGAAGCCTCTTCCAGAGAGTGACTTTTTTCATGATGAGAGTGTATTTTTTTAATATCCAAAAAGGACCTCTTTTATTTCAATGCATGTATATTTTTTCCAATCCTCCTACCACACACCTGGATCCACCTTTTTGATAGTTTTCTCATAGGCACTGCCAGGCACTGTTAGGTCCCACAATGCTGTCCTTTCTCCAGGCTGAACTAACTCCCTCAGGTGCTGGTTCATCTTCAGCTTGCTGCCTACTAACATTGCCCTGGACCTTTCAACAGAGCTGCTACCCAGCCAGGCTGTCCCCACCCTGGATTACTGAAAAGGCCTCTCCCTTCCCAGAGGCAGGACATTTGTCCTCATGGAATTTCAAACAGCTCCTGCTAGCATGTTTTCCAGCCTGCCCAGGTTCCTCTGGACAGCAGCCCAGTTCTGAGGCACATCAGCTCAGTCTCCTGAGCATGGGGTTGTCCAGAAACTGGACAAACACAAGCCTCATTGCCTCCTGTGCATCACTGATAAAATTGTTAAACACAACAGGCCTCAGGATGGATCTCTGTGGTACTCCACTTGTTACTCCAGGTAAAGTGTGACCTATTAACCACGACCCTCCGAGTCTAGCCATGTAACCAGACTTTTACCCATCTAGACTGCATGGTCCTAGCTTGGATACAAAAATATTGTGGGAGCCACTGCCGAACTCCCTTGATGAATTTACCCAAAGTGACACCTACTGCTTTCTCTTCACCCACAAAGCATCGTTCTATCACAGATGACAATCAGTTTCAAGTATGCTTTACCCTTGTTAAATCCATGCTGAATGTCCCCAATCACTGTCCTCTCCTTCATGTGTCCGACACGTGTTCCAAGAGGATCTGCTCAGTGATCCATCCAGAAATGAAGTGAGGCTGACCACTTTGTGGGTCCCTGGTTTGTCCTTCAGGCCCTTTTTTTAAAGATGAGTGCAACCTTTGCCTGTGTCTGTGAAGACGAAGGCAAAGGAAGCACCAAGTATTTCAGTCTTATCTAGATGTATCCAATCTCTTTTGTATATCCTGACATAGGATGAGGTGGATCCTAACACAAATCCTACTTGACTATATCGGTCCAGGCCTAGATTTCCATTGATTATATTGGCCCTTTGGGGTGACAATTCCTACACACATTCCTGCAGTGCAGATTTTACACATTCATTTATTCAGCTGGATGTTACCTAACCTGTCTACAAAGATCAGCTATCTAAAGCTTTAGATGGTGACTTGGTCTTTCCAGTTTTCACTGTTTCTCATGTAGAGTATTTCCTGATTATTATGCAGTTGTATTCTCTTTTGGTAATCTCTTGTTTAACAAGACTCAGCTCCTGGAACATAGCCTAAGTTTAAAAGTTCCTTGGAAATTCCAAACATTCACCCATTTGCAATAGGGCAGTAAGAAATGCCAATAAAACAAAACATTTTGACTTTGCTGTTTGTAGTACCATTTCCCAATCTCTATTCTTAACTTCACTCTTTCTTGAAGAAAAGGCTCCAAAAGTAGAGGTTACAATCAATGTCCTTCCTCTGAAAATGTTCCATTACCACTGCATCTTTTATTAAGGTATCCTACTGTGCAGAAAAAGCCATTTTCACTGGGTTGTATAAATATTTGACGTAGCTCAATTGACAAAAACCTATTTTGATGTTCTTGCTTCTGATTTACAGGAGGTATGTGGGAAAACATTACTTACTTTACCATGACAGCTGTCTTAGCAGGCAACAATTTTCCCCTTGTTGTCTTTGAACTACAAATTCTCCTTATCTAGGAAAACTAACCTTTAAGCTGCTGCTGCTCTCAATGAGGAAAACTAGCTCTCTGTGGCAGTATGGGGCACGTGACCTGAATGTCTGCCTTTGCTTCGTATTTGCATTCCTCCCCCCTTTTGAATCTTTTCACCTTCAGTACACACAGAGAAAATAATTCCATATGAATGATAAAAATCCCAGTACTTCAGTGGCTAAGGTGACAATAATTGGTCAAAGGCATCACCAGCTCATCTCTGTCAGAGGCAGATGACAGAGACAATCAATCGGATTCTCTTAAAAACCTGACTACTTTCTTCTTCCAAGCAACCCACGTTTTGTTTCATTTGCTTTGTGTTTAAGTACTGTCAATGTTTTCTTGCTGGTTGGCTGGCTTTTTCTACGTTTGAAAGGCAGAAAATTCACAGACAGAATGGTAGAACAAACACAAAAATGCCAGGCACTTAAAGGGCTGCAGTTCAAAACAACTGAAGATGAACAGGCTGGTGATTACTCTGTTAAGGCATCAAAATATAACCTTGAAGAGGTTTGACTCTTCTGCTTTCTCACACTGCTGATTGGAGACTTGCTGTTACAGGAAAGAAGGAGACCCCACCTGTTACTTCCCTTCCATTTGGTATTAATCTGTAGCTTGCTGCTACAGTCCCCATTCTCACTAGAAGAGGGCAAGGGGGTGAATTCCTATAGTCACTTTAGATCACTAGGCAGGATCAGTTTACACCTGGGACTACAGGCAGAATTATCAATTACATGAGTTGGATGAAAAACACCAACAAGTAACTTAAGTGCAAATTTAAACAAGTAACTGTTACCTGCCAACATGAGAACATTCAAGGACCAAGCAGGCTGCAAAATCTGAATACATTTAATATATAGTGTAACTCTGCATGGTTTACATATTGTGATCTGCAATTGTGTTATATTTCTGTTTATAATTATCTGGTACAATAACCAAAAAGAAACAATTGTTACCAGTGAACTTTAAAACTCCTTTAAAGACTAATTATTAAACTGTTAGCAGAAGGAAGAAACAGATTTATGACTACTGACAATCTGGAAATCTTCACTTCATTGGGTATTCCAAGGACAAGGGGGAAAAGAAGAAGATAATAACCCTGTTTTTAAGTCTAATAAGCAAAATAATGAATTCATACTTTAAGCCAAAAAGAAAACCAGCCCCCAGAACAAAGAAATGTGATATAGCCAATTAAAGAAATTATGCTGACACTACCTTAATTTGGAAGAGGATTAATCAGTGAGTAAGACCAGTTATGAAGAGCTCAATAGGCTGCCATAGAAGTCTAGAAAAAAGTAAGGAGCTGAGAAGCCCTCAGACCCCTACTTCTTCTCTTGTCCCTACCCTGTGTTGTTTGACACTGACTGGCATATGAGTGAAAAAGCTTTTCCATTTCTCTGCAGCATAGAAAAAAACTAGGATTTAAATGATAAAACATTTAACTTCAATTGATAGCAACTTACAGATATTATTAGTAAATATTCTTCTAATAGCATAATACACTTTTAGAAACCTTGTTTCAGCTTTTTGATTTCAAAACCTGTTCTTCCTGTAACCGTAAAATGCTAATAAAAATGTTTATTAATTGTTCATCTTCAATCACTAATCTAACTTAATCCTGAATCTGTCCACTTTTACATAATTTGTTCTCCTGTTTGCGTTGAAACTTTATTGTTATCATTCAGGCCTACTTTATCTATGTCCACAGGCAGTTATCCAGCACTCCTCACTCTGGTATCCAAGTACATGAACTTTCCAAAGGGCTCTGCTATGTAAATGAACTCTAAAAGTTTAAATAATGGGAAAATGCTGTGTTTAAAACATTTTAGAGTGAACTGACAAGCAGATTTTCTTTTAAGAAAAAAACACTGAGTCTGATAACTGAGCCTGATAGAGCCAATTAGGTTTGCCTCTGTGCAATTTATATCCATAAAGTAAATGACCATTTGTTTTTAAGCAAGTTAACTAGCAATTACAAGGCTTTCCAGGAAGCTGTGTGAAAGCATTCCATCAGCTGAACTTTAGACCTTCCTTTTTTTTGCTACTTGTTTGTAAAATGAGAAATTAGGATTGCCTGTTAATTTCCTGATTGACTTTTACCAGAACTGAGTCATATTCCTGTGTTTTATCCTGGGTTCTGGAATTCAGAACAATAGTAAGAAGATGCTCTGGAAGCACCTCCCCTGTAATTTTGAGGCATAAACCACCTAATCTTAATAGCAATGTGCAATCTCTGGGTTACCACATCCCTTTTGAAAAATGCAAAACAGACCAAAATTAGGTGAAAGACTCAGCCATAAGCACTTTAACTGCGAAGTATACCAGTCACATAATTTTCCAGTAAAATTAACCCAGCTGCAACTTCAACATTTTTATGTTCAAGTACTTCCCTTCAATTGTTCTCATGGCTCCTTGGTTATGTCTCTCGGATCTATGCACCAAAGTCCTTCTCTGTACAGCAGGCTTGCCTTCAAAGCCATGGTGGCCACAAGTGTAGTACAGACTGGCTACAGTACTAAGCTGGACCCAGTGCCACTCTTCCACAACATGCAAAAATCTAGGACTTCTAATCTTCTTGAATTAAGACCAACATTTATCCATCACTCTAGCTAAGATGAAACAAAGATAGAAGACAATTTTGTAAAACAGTGTGCCAGCCAGGTGGAAAGGGTCTCTGCAAGAACTGGAAGTAACTGACTTCTTGTTGGCCAGGTAACACTCGAGTGCTTGCACTGACCTGCAATCAGAGCCAGATGCAGCATGTAGCCGGACAGCTAAGTTACCCTTCTACTTATGTCATCTGCTTTGCAATCTTATTAGTTTAACTCACTTGACTTGGTACTGTTTATTAACTCTCTATATTTCTGCAATTACAAAATCATCTCTAGTATGTTTATAAAATACAATACATGATCTGTTTTCCTTATTCAAATGCCAAAATATTTTCTGTACTTTCATTCCATTTCACTGAAAGAGGCTGATCTAATACAAATCTGCCCCAAGCCTACATTAAAGCACCTCCCAAATGTCTTCTCTTCAAAGATAATGACCTCTATTAGAGGAGAAAGGAAAATAATCACAGCATAATGCTTTCTGTAATTTCCATACCATTTACCATTCCAAGGCTGAAGATGGCGTTTACCAATGAGCCTCCTTTCCTGAAGTGATCTGTCATGTGCTCCAGCCAATTTGCTTCTAAGCTGTTGACAGTCTGCCCATTCCTGGAGATCCTCATAGGGATAGTCACTGTATAATACTGGCTGCATTTTTGTGGGGTTTTGGGCTTGTTGAAGAGAACGAAGATCTCTGCTTCTACCAAAGAGTAAAAAATGGAATAATGCAACAACCATATCAATAAAAATTCACCTAAAACAATGTATACCTAAAACACTGTCTGCCCTTGCCTAATTACGCTGTGCAACTGCAAAAAATTCTTTGTGATGTGATTATCTCCTTAATGCATTTCTACAGCACCCAACACAGCAGGAGTTTCTCAAGACCCAATACAGTGTTTTGTTTGGTGTTACAGTATTTCTTACTCAGAATGGATTCACTGTTGATAATAAAACATTTAAAGACAGTAATACCTGAGTACTAATTCAACATTCCTCTATAGGAATCATCAGTTCAAACATGAAGTCTTACTGCAAATTTAGAAGGAATTGCATTCCGTAGATCATGGCCTTTATAGTATTAAATAACTTGGTTTTGATGACACAAAAGCATGGAACAAGCCAATAGCAGTCTCATCTCAAGAAAATGCAATGAATCATTCATGTAGAGACTATGGGAGCTGCTTTGTTGATTTACTCTGGATTTGAGCCAATGCGAGACATTGACACAACAGCAAATGAATTTTAAAAAAGGAATTGTGAAGGGTCTTAAAAATTAGAACATTTTCTAGACTCTTTTCCATGTCTCCTCCAGTATATTTTAGGAGCAGTTACTACGGGCAAAAGAGTCATCGCTGACAGCAAAGCTGAGCTTTCACAGCCCTAAACTGGAATCAACTTTAAAAGCAGATATCCTTCTCAGAAGGATATAACCGTAGTTAGAATAACCAATAAAAAAACTTTGGACATTATCATTTTACTTCTTAATGGACATGGAAATCAATGGTAGAATTTCTATTGACTTCCAAATGCCAAAAATTCTCCCCAAATATATTATAAAAGGTGAAGACATTATATGAAATTCCTTCACTCAATAAGCTCCTCTTGTTTCCAAGCTATTATATTCTAACTTAAAGCAAAAGTAAAGAAAGAAATGTCAAGAAAAATGTTAAGATTGCTCTCTAACAAACACCACTGAGCAAGAAGCAGTGTGTAAATTGAAAAAGATACCAGAAGGGAGATGGTCAGAAACAGGCTGGCAGCACTTGAAGAGAAGACCTGGAAGCTCATAACCAACATGAAAAGAGACCTAATGATCTCAGACATGAACTATATTTCAAATAGAGTAGAAAGGAATAAACATTAATGTGAATCCTCTTGCTGTTTACCACTTGTTTAGAAAGAATGAAATTCTAGCTCAGAAAAGCACACACAGAACGCTTGTCTCATCATTTTGTTTCTGACCCCCAGAACAGTGTTTTGTTGAAAACAGAGATCTTTCTGGTGCACGTTAAGACACTGATCTGAGAAGCTGGACATGACCCAGCAATGTGTGTGCACAGCCCTGAGATCCAGTCATATCCTGGGCTGCATCCAAAGCAGCATGGCCAGCAGGGCAAGAGAGGGGATTCTGCCCCTCTGCTCCTCTCTGGTGAGACCCCACCTGGAATAGTGCATTCAGCTCTGGGCTCCCAGCACAGGAAGGGCGTTTGCAATGGGTCCAGAGGAGGCCACGAAGATGATTAGAGGAATGAGGCACTCCTCCTATGAGGAAAGCCTGTGAAAATTTGGGCTGTTCTGATGCCTGAAGTGGCCACCTAAAAACAGAGACTAGACAAGAGTAAGGGAATAAAGGTAGGTATTTGTCTGAAAGGCCTTCAAAGGTACACCCTGGGCAGGCCAAAGGCTACACCCAAGATGGATCCCAGGTCACAGGTTTTTCACACTTTTATAAGTTTGGTTTGTTTGCATATCCAGGTTAATCCTCCAATTAAAACTTCAGTTAATGATGTAACTACCCCAAGTTTGCCCTCCTCTTAGTTTACACATTTTGGGCCTAGGACAATCTGGGTGTCCTTGGAGAGCAAGCTTGAAGAGGATTGTTATGTCTAACTAGCATGAGAGAACAGCAGCTAACAGGCCACAATAAACTTCAGAGTTACACACAGGCAGTACAGGATTTGAAAAATATAAAAGTTAAAACCTAAGGCATCAGTTCAGCCTGCAAAGGCCTCAGAGCAACCTTCCAGTACCTGAAGGGAGCCTACAAGAGAGCTGGAGAAGAGATTTTTTTACCAGGGCATGTAGTGATAGGACATGGGGTGATGGCTTCAGACTGAAAGAGGGCAGGGTTAGATTAGGTACTAGGGAGAAATTCTTCACGGCAAGGGTGGTGAGGCCCTGGAACAGATTGCTCAGGGAAGTTGCCTGCCAGATGACTGCCCCATCCCTGGACAACCATCTAGTGGAAGGTGTTGTCTAACCCAAGGCACTACTGACAACAGATTTCACCAGTGACCCTGAATCCTCAAGCATGGCCAAAGACACCCTTCAATTTGGTTTTAAGTACAGCACTTTTGGGCATACTATTGGAATATCTGTGCCTTGCTCACAGGCAAATATTTTTCAGCATTGCTTTGAAAAGCCTTTTAAAAAGCGGGGAAGTGAAAGAGCACTACAAAACATTCAGGAATCAAGTGAAGAAGCATAAAAATAACTCTTGAATAGTATAAAACCTAAAATAAAAGAGCACATTTGAGATCCCACAAATAGTAAGGAATATTAATTTTTTTCCTGAAGTTTTATGTAGGGGAAAAGGAGTTCAAGAGTGGTTAACTTCCTATGGAATACGTCGGCAAAAAAGAAAACAACCACCTGATGCTCTCAATCTTCACATTCCCAAGGAAGGATGGAGAACTGGTGCCAAAAACTGAAATACATTTTCCATGGGAGGAAAAGGGAGTGCTGTAATAACAAAAATTCATTCAAGAGTAATAAAGAAATCAGTAGCGTTGTACAGGATTTGAAAAATTTCTACTTTAGATGAGCTATCAAATAAAATTGCCTTCTCAGACCTTCAGTCTTGGAAAGTATTTGCATAACTCAGCAATTTAAAAAAATGCATGAAAAATAAAGCCAAAAAGCGCTCAAAGAAAGATAACTGAGGAAACTAAACACATTTTTAAAATAAACCCTCTTTTCTGGGAAATCAGCAGCAATTCTGGGATGTAACAGACAAAAGCTGGGAAGACTAAAGGTGATCAGCTTCAAATTATGCAGAAATATTAAGAACATGGTTACTTGAAGCACAAGAATTTCAGTGTTCAGTATGGAGAGGAATAGCATCAAAGAGAAGATTAAGTTAACTCTCTCAAAGATAGCATATATAAAAAGAGCAAGAACTGATCTGGTCAGACTTGCAGATAACTAATTTTTAACTATAAAACTAAAAGAGGTTTCACGTGTAAAATTCTAGTGTTGTGACAAGCCACCTTTAAGGCTGTAGACCAGAAGAGATTGTTCATACAACAGCTATGCTTTGACCCAATCTGGGTGCCCTCTTGCCCAACAAAAACTGAAGGAAGTGTGTTAGAAGGTTACTAGAGTGTGATCCAAATTGGATCCAAAAGCTAATTACACCAAATTGCAACGGAAACCAAGACAATAATCCAAGGAGGACAATGCAAAGTCCTTGCATTCTTGATCCTATATACAAAATTCCCAAAGGGGTAGGATTGCTTGACTGAATCTATGTAAAGCCTTAGAGAATAGGAGTAAATTAAAGTCAAGGACAGTACCAGCTTCAGAAATTCCACCTACATTCCCCCTGCATAGATTTGTAGCCTGTAAGGAAATTAAGGAAAGCAGTAAGAGAAATGAGTGTAAACATGGTTTTCTTGGATTTAAACAAACATAGAAAAAAATGTATTTTGAGGCTTAAACTGGAAACACAGCAAGAATATTTTTCCTTTTAATTTTCTAAATTTTTTCTGGCCTACATCCTATTTTGAACTATAGTTCCTGCTACGGAAGTAACCTTTGAGCAACAAACACCTTAAAGAGGATATTTTGAGACCTCAGCTTAGATTTGTGATCTCTGATGGCATAAAACGACTTTTTAAAAGTGGAAAGCCCACCTGAGGAAAAATATGTCAAAGAAATGAAAGAAATAAAACTAGTATATGGCTAAAAATATTTTTTAAAAAATAAAAAAAGGGGGGAAAAAAAGGGAAGTGGAAGGCAAATTATTATGAGCCCCATTATGAAGATTTTATTATGAATTAGCAAGCATGAGTCATTAACAAAAATAACTGCTGTTTCCCAGTAATTACAATTCTGATTGTAGCACTGATCCCCAGACTGACTGTAGGATACTAGGACACTTTGGAGTCCAGATCACATATATTCCTGCTGTTTCTGAGGTGGTTTAATTCCAGCTATCTCTTCACCTGCTACAAAGGGGCTGTGATAAGGCTTTGTGAATTATTCCTTCTATGGCTGCAAAAGCTTGTCAGGCAGATTAGCAGGGCTTTTTATTCAAACAGACAAAAAGGATACAAAGATCAAGAGCTCTCAGGGTATGGCAACAAATACAGAAATGAACCAATTCAGCTGAACAGCAGACAAAAATAAGTCTTTACACTCAGGCATACATATGGGCCATAACAAAGCTGCACCTGCTTGTATCATCTCTTCCTTTGCCATCTGACCCATGCTTAGTTGTTGTGAACTGTGTAACCATGCTGAAATCAGGTTAAGTGGCTCATTTGGGGCGTCTTTTCTTCACTATGTCAGTGGTAAATGTCCCCGCTGCATCCCCACCCCCCAAAGGAGCTGGGAACGTAACTGAGGCAATTTTAACTTGGCTTTTATGTACGAGAGGTCACTGCAGTACTTACTGCCAGTAAGTGGTTTTAAACATCGTCCTGGTGTTTCATTCTCTGCAAGTCCATTCGTCTTGTCTGCTGCTTCTCTCACACTCGGGTTCTCATGTTGAGACTGTTCTTCACTTCCCTTCACAGACTTGGAATTCAGCTCTTCAGTAGCCTGTCCTTCACCTCTACAGCCCTCTCTGGATGTGGCACATTGGTCAGCACTTAGCTCACTCTGTGCTGGAGTACTGCATCCATCAGAGCTGTCTGTCTTCTCGCCATCCGGTGAAGCATGATCCTCGGGGTAATTTGAAACATTTTTATTATCTCTTGATTGCACAGAGTTGTTACTGGCAGGTGTCAGGGAGGCGCTGACAAGACAGTTCTTTTGGGAATGGTACTGAGGTATAATTCCAACAAATTTCAAGCCTTGACTTGCAGCATCTTGAATCTACAAGTTGAAGAAGATTAGATTTTTAACTGTCAAACTGTCTTAGCTAAATAGAAACACAGAAAATAACACCCTTCAAGGCAGCGAGCATGTCATTTTGCTACTTTTGTCCACTACCACTAGAAATTGTCATGTTGCATTTATATAAAAAGGTACATTCTGAAAAAGAAGGATGAAAAGTTGCCTAAACCATCTGAAATAATGTGAAAATGGAGGGGGGGGGGAAGAAAAAATGAAAAAAGAAAATGCCTACCTATTACTTCACGAGATAAAATCTGTTTGAAAAGCTTATTTATTGTAAAATACTAGAAGTGGTATTTCTTACAAAAATATTTTTGTATTGATCTTAAGAAATTGGAGACATTATTATATCTTCTGCTGTGTTAGGTGTGTGATTATGACATTTATGCAAGGAAAAGCTTATTAATTCTGTAACAACAGTTGTTGTTTGTCCTATTTTGGATTGAGACACAAATGGCAAACTTTCACATAACGAGCACATAAAAGCAAAGCTATTTTAATACACCACTTTTGGGAAGATACAGAACTCAGAATAGAAAAAGGCACTGTGACATGAGCCAAGACAAAGAAAAAGGGAACTAAAAGGCTCTATCATTAATCCTTTACACTTCAGGTAAAGGACGAAAATGAAGGAACCAGATCACAAAAGAGCCTAAGGAAAAAAGCACTGGGCTAGTAGTCATGACAATTAGATAAAGCCAGCATTAGCTAACGAAGGTTTGAGATGAAGCAGAAAGAGAAATCCCTTTCAGGCAGACTCAGCACTATGGAGTCCTCAGCCTCACACTCCTCAAACCCAGAAGTGCGAGTGCGAGACAGACTACTGTGAAAACATATGAGTGTCTACTGCTTCATTTATCAAAATCACTCGCCAAAATGGTTTCCATTTAATGTATACTCTTCACATAATGCAAAGTCTAAATACTCATAAATCGTTCAAAAACAAAAGCCTTGAGAATGGAGAAATAACTTCACTTTGTCTGCACAGCACAAAATTCCAAAGAGTTGAAGTGTCTTAATTATTCACCAATGCTCAAGTTACATGAACTTAAGAAAAAAGATTCAGTGGGACTTTTTTCAGAAGCAAGTAAATAGGAAGAATTTTGTATCTTTTTTAAATTTAAGAGGAAGCCCATTTCTGCATCTTCTCTACACACTTTTTTTTGGGGGTTGGTTTTTTTTAATGAATCATTTATTTCCTGGTAACGTGTTACTGCTCCGAACACACAAACCTACAGACGATGCCTGATCAACAAGAACTTCCTCTTTCAAACCACTATTATATTTTCCATGTTAAATTAACTCTTCATTTCATGATCACAGGAATTTAAACAGAGGCCTCCAGGAAACAAGGCAATGGTCTTCACAGGTGTTTAGCCTGGGAAATGTGGGATGCTGACTTAAGTGAACCTCATTGCTAAACAGGAGAATAAAAATACCATTAGCAGTATCCTGGCCAAAAGGGTATCTGTCTACAGGGAAAGTTAACCTTTACCTTGCTCAGGAAGGTTTAAGTGAGTATCAGTGACAGATGCATTCATAATATGCTCAATGGTCCAGACTCTCCATTGTAACTGGATTAATACTTTTTTATATGGTTAGTGACAGAGTTACAAATTCATTTCATCTCTTATCACTCACGCACAGACACAACACTACATTTGTTTAGTAGGTTGCAGGGCAACTAATTATAGAAATCTAACTAGTATGCAACTGTTAGAGAGTTTGAGGACAGTACATATGTGGTAATATTACTGGTCCTGGTCAATAAAGACTGCTTGTCAATCTCCATCAGACTCCTACGCTGCAATATGGATGACAGAGAACAGCTTTCACAGATACTGCAGCCATGTTTTACAGTCTTGGCTTACTCAAAAAAATTGTGTCTGTTCTAAGGAGTACCTGAAGCTGAGGTGTTTCTTCTGAGGCTCTTGTTCTCAGAATAGAAATGTGAGGAACTGAAAACCAAATTACAGTCTTACCTGTATTGGCCAAACAGCTTAGCAGGAAGATTGGAAAAAAGAGTTTGTATCTTCAAGGACTTTTCCCAAAAAAGTTAATACTGTATACTACATAACACAAAATCTTATTTAAGCATGTTTGTCAAATTTTTCCAATGACATATGACAAAACCAAGCATCTCATTATTCTCAATAAAGCCAATGTAGCAGGAAATGCTACATCAAAAGTGTGATGCAAGCTGCAGAACAGAAAAGTGATGCATCAGCAGACACAGTCTCTCAACTTTTCACAAAACTACGAAGAAGACAGCTCTCATCAGAAAGTGTAAAGGCTGAACATATTCAAACTACAAGGACAATTTGGTTTTCAGGATCCTGCTGAGAGCTTAAGTATTATTAAATTTTAGTTGCCTTCACATCCAGACTGAATCATGCCATCCAGTAAAACCACATTTTCTGTTTCCTGTATTTCAAAGATTGCATATATGAATTAAAAAAAAAAAAAACAAAAGCAAAACCTACCCAACTGACCAAACAAACCAACAAAACAAACAAAAAACCCCCCCAACAAAACCAAACCCACACCTCAGTAACTGGAGAGGTTGGGCCCAGGAGATACACAGGACAGAAGGGCTGTTTCTGCAAGCCACCTGCAGGTTTCGGACCCTCTTGAGGCATCCTGTTCTGGTACATGCAGACAGATATGTCTGTCACAGCCTTCTGGAAAAACATCTCAGCAGATGCAGTGTTGGGAATCAGTAAGAAGGCAAAGTATGGGAGAAAGAAGGGGTAAAGCTGAAGTGAATGAGAAGAACATGATGCTACTTGGACAGGGTCTCCCAAGACATATTCCAGATCAGATAAATAACACAATTACTTGTCTTTCTGTGCCAGTTTAGAGCACTAACAAAGAGCACTAAAAAAGGTCTGTGTCACTCTGCATTGTATGACTAAATGAAAGGAAAAAACATAAAATCAACAACTACATCTCTACCACTTTTCACATCAGATAAAATCTAGATTAAAAATGCCTTTACATTAGGTGATCAATACTAATTTCAACTGTTTTTATACTTCAAATATACTATATACTTGCCCTTTACATCTTGGGAAATTTTGAAAAGGGAAATCCCACCAAAATTTTTCTAAAAAATAAATTCTTTGCTTCTTTCCCCAGATGGGAACAGAAACATTTTCATTGCCTCATAAAGTGCTGTTTGGATGATATTAACCACAAATACATGACCAGATCTCCAACACAAAAGAATGTTATTGTTCAACCACAGAAGCAGAACTTAACTAATTTATTTCAATCTGGATAAACCCCCAAGTGGGTACATCCAAATTCATTTGCAACTGGCTTGCATCAAATTGAATCCATAGCAGTTTAAAAATAGAATCTGCATGAAGAAGGGGTGAAATTTCATGTGTACAGAGGGCCAAGGCAGTTGAAGAATTTAATGTCATCCCTATAATTTGCTTGATTAGAAACCTGGCATTTTCCCCGAGAGGAAAAAAATGACAGATTTAGCCTTTGCTGTCTGCGAAATAAATACCAAATCTCCCACGAACTTTGGAAGGAATAGGAACAAGCACCGTGTCCAACACTGATGTCACTACCTTAACTGAATTTTAGCTGGGGCACTTGTGTTAACATTCTTAACATTTGTGAAGTGTTATTGTTTATTTCAGAACTGCCTGACCGCTATTTTTATACTGCATTTGGAAGAAAAGGAGCCATCAGCAGCACAAAGCAGTGTCACTAAATATTACGTTGATGTAGCAAATTTATGTCCCATCTTTTTAAATATTTCTGCTTCTCTTGAAGGCTCCCGACCTTAATTAGAAAATGGCTGACGGTCTAAATTAAAGATCTGTAAAACCACACCTGGCAACAGCATGGCTGAATGATGAAATCCTCTTTCCTGGAAAGTACTTGTTTTACTCTATAGCTCTCACAGTCATGTGAGAATCCATGTTCAAAAGCTCATTTTGAACAGCCACATACAGGTTCTCTTTTCAAATCTATTTTGAATAAAGACACTTGGCAAATCCACTGTACAGCCCACATATTGTGATTCTGTGTTTCTTGTTCCGTTGTCAGCTCTGTAATAATCTCCTATTGACAGCGAGCATGACGGTACTCTTATAAATATGGAAACTCAAGCATATAGATCCCATGCTGAACAGAATCATACACTTTTGTCAGCTTCAGCAATTGCTTACAGAGAGATCCTGATCACATCCCCATGGGATGGCACACAGAAAATCAAACACTTCCAGCAAGCCCAGAGCAGTATTCCACCAAAATCAATAAAAATGCAAAACAACACACAGCAATTTAATAACGAGGATCTCTCGCAGATAAAAATTTCAAACAAATTATTTAGTAAATGTTAGGAATTTCTCTTAACTCTTTGATGCCAGGAGCTGGATATTTTTGGGATATGTCCAAAGGAAAAGCAGTTTTACTAATGTCATCAAGGCACTTGAGTTTACAGCAGTCCTAAATGGTCTCAAGGCTTACACTTTCTGACGATCTGGGAAAAAAAACCTTCAAAACTTAGGCACTAGGAGTGAACATTTCATTAGTAGGTTTGCTATATGGTTCATTACATAACAAGCTACTAAAAGAATTTAGTAAAACCCAGAAACAAGTTATGAAGAGCACACATAGCAAAAATGCTCTTAGAGAAAGAATATTTTCCAGGAGCAAGGAACTGATTTTCTGATGGTCAGATGCATTTAGTTAGCTTTGCTGTGAACTTTGGGAAAGACGGCTACTTAATCCTACTGATGGCCAAACATATGGCCTTGGAAACAATAGCTGGTTAATTTTGCTCAGAGCTGTCTATTTAAACCAAGTATGAACTATCTTAGTCAATAAAAGAAATGCCTGTCTGTCTGGTTATTTAGTTGTTTTTAAAAGAACAATGTTAAAGGCATTAGGTGTCATAATGTGCACCAGAAACCAGATCGGTGCTTTTCTCTACCTCTGTTTTAGGATTCAAGCAAATCTCCTTTGAAAACAGACAGCACCAGGGATCTTCATGCAAAAAACATAATCTTGTGGTTTGAGGAGAATGCTATGTACTGCATGCCAGGAGTTGGAACTGGAAAAGTATGCTCAAGACTACAGTCTTCCAACTATGTCCTCCTTCTTTAATATTTAGTAGAACATATTTCATCATAAATACTGTACACCCCCCTCCCAGTCTGCTCATTTCTGGAAACAGATGTTTAAAATTAAGACAGGCTTTTAGTCTGCCTCTTATATTTTCCGTAGGTCTCACATGCTCCTTCCTTAGAAGACAGGAACAGTCATCAAGAGTTTACTGCTTATTTTAAAACCAACTAAGCTTAGCTAATGTTCTAAAGGAGGATTTAGTTCTTTCTATATGACTCAAAACTTTTGCAACTTTGGTATTTTTGCATCTCTAATAACACATTACAAAAAAAAAGATAATTCTGATTATCAAAATAGCAAAGCAACAACTGCTCATCGTTCTTCTATTCTACTGCTCTGGACTGTTTCACTGCTTGCAGATTTCCAAACCATGCAATTTGTCTGACTAGGATGCTCCATTGTTTAAGCCTGTATTTCCCATGCATTTTTAACATTTTCCAGTTTACACTCAACAAATCTTGAATTTGAGATAGATAGTTCATGTTCATATACATAGAAGCGAACATAAATGTAGCTTTTATAAAGTGAAATCCCAGTCTGCATTCAAGTTTTCAAATTACCGAGTATTTTCACTATCAATTACATCAAAATAGGCCATGAGGGATAAAACACTGGAGGGATGCCTTGGAAAATGCTACCATAATCCCAAACCATTGGCTTGCCATTTTAAGATCTCATTGCATTTTTGGCAGAGGCACAAGAACTAGAACAAGAACAAGGGAGAGAACAAGGCACCGAACAGGGCAGGAAAGCAAGCTCTGCAGTTTTACAACATGTTCCTTGGTAGCAGCCTCGGCAGAAGGGAACTGAAGGCTACCAACAGCACTGGGAGAAATGTACTGAAGCAAGCAGCTACTGCAACTTATTGCTGTGCTGAGTAAAACAGAAGGGGGGATCTTAAGGCAGTGCTGCAGGAGACAATAAATTACAGTAAGCTATACATCTTCTGCTACTCGAGCCAAGAAAGTGGTGAGATTAACAACTTGAAATTCCTCTCCAGCTTGCATTATATTCACTCCTGAGAACAATATAACCATGCTAAACATGCAGTACAGCATGGTGCAAGTACACTTGCTCCTTTCAGCATATTTCATTGGATGACAGGTCTTGAAACCAGCCTCATCCTCTGTGGCCTGGGTGTGTTGATTCTCCTCAAATCATCTAATTTTAGCACCTGTTCCTTCACTGAAGGCAAAGGACACGCTACAAAGATTCAGTGAGTGTGGTACTTGTCCAAAAGCCACATAATATACTTGTATCCTTCCACCCTTCTCCTAAATCTGAAAAAAAGTCCTGAAATTATTCACATAATTTAGGATTTATTCCCTATAATTTGTTTTAGACTTGGGAAAAACTCCTCGAGAGCAGCCAGCTATGCTCACTCAACCCAAAGACTTGACATACACTTGTAAAATAAGTCTGTAGAAATTCTGACCCAAGCTCTTGCTCTAGAGAACTGGCATTTTCAAAACGCAGACCATGTTCTGTGCAGGAATCTTTTGTCAGTAACTCCTACACTAATTGATGAACATAAGCAAGGGGAAAATAAAGATTTACAAACACATGTAGTTGATTGTTGTATCTAAAAACCATTTTAGCAACTACTGATAATGTGATTCAATGTGAGTGATTTTAGTTCATCTCTGTTCCAGGCAGTGAAAACAAACAAATAAAAAGATTCAGGACAACAGGAGTACTTTAAAAAGCAGGAATTCAGTCTCAAACTTACAGGCTTTACATTTAATTTGGAGGGAATACTTACTTTATTTTTATATCAACTAAAGAGTGTTTCTTTAAAATCACATTGTTTCATCAAGCCATCTGTTACTCGTAGCCAAAATTACAATTTGAACAATTTGCCGGTAATTTATTTTAGCACAGTACGAAACATTATCATATTTATTGTTATTTTAAAAGGTTTTTTTGCCCACCAGACAGAAGTAGGATCATTAAAAATATCAACTACATACTTTATAATATCTATTTTTATCTCGGGCAAGGGGATGACTCTGAAAGCTGCTGGGGGCAAAGGATTATAAAAGCACAACCAGGCTCCTGGGAGAGTACTGGAAATAGTTTTGCAATGTCCATGGAAGATACATATCAACACTACTCTTACAGGGCTTAGTCAAAAGAACACAAGTTGAAAGAAGCTTAAGCAGGAACAGATGTTTCCCTTCACACCAGGCTGTTTAAAATAGAGTATATGCTATTTTTTACCATCTCTTGTTATATATACACTTAGAAAATGTTAACAAAATGCACTTTAATAAATATTATCACAGCAGATTACAAACAGCTGAACTATTGATGTTGAGTTTCAAGTTCTGCTTCGTGACCACATCTACTGCTAATATCCAAATACTTAAAAAATAAAATAGGGGCTCTGTTTGTACTGAAAACATGCAGAAACAAAGCTGTCAGCTAAGTGCTCAGCAATGGTTTTCATTACAATGCACTAAAGAAATAATGTTGTATTGCTCCTTTGCAAGTACCCTGGAGAATGAAGGTTTTGTGGTGGGATTTTTTGGGTTTGTTTTAAGGATGGAAATGATTTTAAAAGAGATTGAGATCACATCTAAGTAAATAATCCTAGGCAATAAACAAGACTCTAGAAGGGTCATTTTCTAGCCACAGAAATAAATCTGAACTGCTCATTTATTTGAAGAACAAACCTCTGAGCAGTATTAAAGACTCAATTTTTTTCCCTTTTCTCTTTTACTGCCACCTGCTCTGACTGTACACCCTGCAGGAAACTTCTGAACAGACCAGCTAAAACATATGTAAAATAAAGAATAATGCTTAGGATTACAATAATCATCTAAGGACCCCTGGCACCAACAAAGCAAACAGAGACTTCACAGAAGAGATCCCTGTAAGACAGCAGCAACCAAGTCAAGAAATCCACCAACACACTAGAGTTCTTAAGAACACGTAAGCTGCATCTCTTTGTTCCTTCTAAAAAATAAATCTCAATGTAAAGATCAAGAGATGAAGAGTAAGTAATGAAAGAGACAAGAATATGAGAAATGCTGGAACAGCTATATAACCCTCGGTATTTTTCTTAGCTATTATAAGTAAAAAAATTATAATAGTAATTTTCACATTCAATGTTTTCTAGGAAATTGCAGATTTTTGTCTTCTCACTTGCTTGTTGTGCTGTTAACGAACAAAAATAGTAATAAAAATACATATTATTATGGAGAAATTGATATGTTTCTCATCTTCCACATCTTCTTGCCATTTCACAATGATGCTGAAGAGAGTTTAAAAACTCAGAAGCGGAGTGTTCAAAACCATTTCATATTGCTTTCACACAAAATATGGGTATGTGAAGCCCCTTATTTTGATCACACAAGGTAAGTGTTCGTTCTGATGTGAGTAAATGTGCAGAAAATAAGTGAATCACTCCCTTGACTACAATCATCTATGGAAAAGATCTTAAAAGCTCTTGAAAATTCCTACAGGTATTTAGCTGTTATTTTAGAGGAGAAACAGATGTCCTCCTCAATACTTCAACCCTGCTTCTATCTTGCAACCTAAAAGAAGCTGGAGAATTACCCTGTCTTTTAAGAGCAACACTAACACAAAAATTCTTCACCAATTAGAATCGTAACACAGATGACTCTCCAGAAAACAATGTGCATGAACTAAGATAGCAGTAATTCTGAAAACTCCAAAACAACTACAGATCAATGGTGGGGGAAAACATCAAGAGAGCAGGAAAAGAAGGACCTCAATATTTTAATTAAATCACCAAAGTAGAGACACATGCAGTGAGAGTGACCTGTGGTTGTTCAGGGGGGTGTAGCAGTTCCTTATCCAACCACTAAGCCAGTCTCCTGCCTGAGGTTCCCTCCAATGGAGCGAGGGCAGATAACAGGCAGGAGGATCAAACCGCTCCAAAAAATGTCTCGCCCTTCAGGAGCACACTGAATTCAACCACAGCTTAGCAGTGTGTATTAATTTCCAGTGCATAAACTAAGACTGGAAACATACTCGTACCTCATGCCAGTCTTATTCCTGATAACATTTACTTTTCCATGAAACTGTCAAGAGGGTTCAAATACAGTAGATCCTTTCAGCAATGCAGGGTGCAAGTTCTTCACACGTGTGTTGGTATTGTACAGCCTTTCTTTCAAAATAATGCAATTCTCTACTCAACTCGCCTTTGTACCAGAGAGGAGTGGGGGTCACTCTTTCAGAGGCCAACTCTAGATCAAATACATGGGTGGCAGCATCCTTGCAATGTATTCTGTTGGCAGATTCCTCCCTGGGGTCCCATTCACTTACATCTGAGAGTTACCATCGCTTCCATGGCCCAGCAATGCTATTACTAGGCAATAAAATAAATGTCAAGAAACTTACTGGCAATGTCACTGCATCTGCAGGAGTCAAGATCATTTGCAGGATGCTCTGGACTACAGAAGTTGTTCCAAGGATCAGTTAAGGGAGTGACACATTACTGGCAGCTCTGGAGCCAGTGCTAAAGATTTGCACTCACTGAACTTGACCAAGACACAAGAGAGGGAACAGCAATGAGCAGATTTGACACACACTGTCTCATCCAGCAGATTTCACGGCACAATAAGCACTACAAAGGTGTTTCACGATGGCAGTCCTGTTACTAGTGGAACCAGTCCACCTCTGAAAATGCAAAACCAATTATTCAGCTGTACTGCCTTAGGTTTGCTGGAAGAAATTAGACTCATTTCTGAAGCAAGTAAGGATAGATCAGCAGGAAGAGATCCATGTCTAACCAAAAACACAAAAGGAAGATGCCTGCATTTGGATTTCAGTTAAGCTGCACCATTTTTAAACCATGCTTTTCTATGCTTATCGTACTTCCTACTTCTCCAGAGAAGGATAATGAGTCCACAGAGACAAGAAACATGAATCCTGCAATGGTGTCACACTGAAAACAAGATACCATACAAGAATTCCCTCTGACGGTGCATTATTAAGGAGATAACCAAGGATCCAAAGATGTGCTTCCCAAATTTAAGAAGTCAAAACTAGAGAGACATGGTACAGAAAGAATCCTCCATTTCCTAACCTGTCACCAACACCACAAAGACGTGAATATAGGAGTAAAACCTTCTGCCTGTTACAGTTCTAGAGCATGTACCTCAGACTGATATGGAAAACAGAGGTCATGAGAAACATATGTGGCATTCGTATATGACTGTATCCAAAATAAATCTTCACTTGGGATGTCAGCCTAGCTCCTCCCTCCCTTACTTGTCTCCATAGACTCCAGATGACACTCTCAGATGAAAAAATTGTAACAGGATACACAGAAACAAAAAGCAACTAAGGAAGTAATTAAAGGCTACCCTATTTGACACGAGACACAAGTCAAAATATTACAAAATATGGTATCTCATAAGTAACATCTCTACTTTCAACAACTTCAGAATGATCAGAGCCACAGGGATCAAAAGTTCAGAAGTTAGCTTTGCTTATTAAAAAGCAAATGAGCAAATCTTTAATCTCTGTTTTGCCTGAGAGCTAAAGACACGAGTGTTAATACCAATACAGCAGTACAGTATATACACAACAGTTTAGTTCTTTCATTGCCCACAAATTATGTATCAAGGACACCATGGGACTGTTTGAGCTCTTTAGGACAGGTTAAACTGCACTAGATCCACATGGATATCAAAGAACAAACACAGTGTGGTGATGCTGACATGATTTTAAAGTACAGGAGGAGTGTATTTTATGCAACATCATGTCCCCAATATTTAAATGTTCCCTGTCTTGCCACAGCCAGACACCGTGGCAGAAAAGTAGCAAAGAGAGTGGAGAACTGGGACAAAGTCCAGCAGCGCAGAAGGATCTCAGCACAGAACAGAGGTTTGACCAGAGAGTCTTATTTGGCATTTTTTACATGTTTTATAGTCAACATTGTACCAAGACACTTTGTTTCACTGAGCAAGAAGCATTCTCCAGGTGAAATAACCTCCTTGTTTCTACCACATTACTCTCACACATTTATATAGAGTTATAGAAAAAAAAAGCACATATTACCTATGCTGTATGCCACTGCAAAACTGTATTGTGTTTGCGGAAGGAAGCAGTTAATATTCAATATGATGCACATTTTCAATGTAAGAAAAAGTCAATCCAGAAAAGTTACTAAAATTCCATCCTTGTTCAAACTCAAGGTAAGTAATACTTGCTCAGCAGTGCACAATTAAATTAATAAAATTAGTTTTCTCAGGGTATAGGAATTTTTTTTTTTAGTAAGCTCAGGGAGAAAATTTTGACTTCTTATTCTGTTTTGAAAATATGGCTATTTGGTTTGGGTTTTTTTAAATACAGTAATTTGCAATACAGTAAGATGGTAAACCTGTGCTAAAAGCCTCTGTTATGAAAAGCTTATGAAAAGATAAAGGATTTGCCTATTCAATTAAAATGTTCTATTAACTTCAATTGTATTCTACAGTTGGACAAGAATTATAAGGCTGTTCATTTTTTAAAGAAAGGAATTGCCTTCTCTAACAGCTCTTTGTTACTACTTTGTTTGAAGAACATCCTTTATTTTTCCATTTATTTTGTTTGCAAACATCTGGTTTATCTGCCCTTAAAAGCAATGGATATTTTTGTTGCTCAGACAAATTAGTTAATATGACAATTACTTCCTATCCCAAACAAGTCTTGTTTCCTGAGTTAGATTTGCATAAAAGTGTTGAGACTTTCACAGTGCGTTTAATCAGATATAGTGACACAGCATGCACTTGACAGCAACAGCTTCAAAGAACTTCAAATTTCTCTACATCAAATAACATCTGAGGATGAGCGACATACTCAACCTACAGAAAAACAGTAAATATATATTCTAGCTATTAAAATTTAAATTATCATCTTTCAAAAAGGCATCTTCCTAACCCCATAATCAAATGGCTTCTATCAACAGAAACATTTCCATGTCTAGAAAAGCAGTATAAAGAGTCTGAGAATTGGATATTTATGGAAATAAGATGACTCCTGGATTGTCATTTTGTTTTCATGTTATCCATACTTTTTCTGAAGTTACAAATGCAAAGAAATTTTCTGTTTCAATGATGCACGATTTTGCTACCAGTTGTGACAGTTACGCCTATATTTCTATTCTGACTCAAAGAACTGAAGAACAAAATCAAACATGTTGAAACTGGTACACAATAACTACACCAGTTTTGCCCAAGTGTGAATATATTGAAATAATCCAAGATAACATCAGAATAGTAGTGTAATAACACAGTTCGACCTGAAACAAAATTTGGGCTCAAATTTTTGAATATTATTATGTGTTCAGAAAGCTTCAGTTGTTCTGATACCAGAATCTATGTATCTTTTAAGTATTAGATAGTTACAGCTGCATTCTTTTTAATCCAGTTCTTACAATTCACAGCAAAAAGGAAAGATTGAAGATGAGTGTAGTCTGTCGAGTCCCCATCAAGCTCATAAAGCCTGTGCTGAAGTTTATTCTAAAAATTTTCTAAACTATTATCACTGCACATGGACTAAAGCTAGGGGAGTATGCCTACTCACACCCTGTGCCTAAATAAATACACTACTCAGTGCTAGTTTATATAACATGCAACAGGACACAACAGATGCTGCAGAATTTGAAACAAGCACCATCTGAATCAGTTTTCACTAAAATGGACATAACCTGCTAATTTCCAGTCTGGCAGAATATTACAGTGTCAAAAATAATTTTAAAAAGAAGGCAATAAATAAATGCTTGCAGTGTTCTCTTCAAATTTCCCAGTATAGATAACACTTAATTGAAAGCAAAAAAAGTATTTAGGTTACCAGTACCAACTCTATCAGATAAACACCATGTGATACTGAAACGAAACTTAAATAATCTGGGAGTTTCCCTGGAGGTAAAAGGCCTTTTAGGTAAAGTACTATTCAATAGGATATTTGGACACTAAAATGGAAACTATATATATTGTTTCAACATAAAATGTTGCACATTATAGGACCACGTTCTACACTGATTTCATCTGTGGGAGGTCATTCTCCTGTGACACTACAAATCATTTTCTAGTAATAATATGATCAACTTGTTTCTGTCAAGAAGTATAACTGCTGTTCAGATACTTAAAATTACAAAACACCAAATTCTAGTGCAGTATTTCAGCTGGTCAAAGTGATACATATCCCTACTGCCAAACTGACAGAACTAGAAACAGTAATTATAGTGCAAATAAAAGCATACTGTGTTTTGGGGTTTGTGCCCCTACCCCCCTTTTCTTTCTACTCACTTTCTTAATAAAATCAGGGATCTCGTTTTTCTCTGAAAGGTTGTTTAAAGAGGAGCAGCATTCTACCTCCAAGACATATCCTTCACTATTGACGTCACGTTTTGAAGACCTAAAGAGGCAGACAGAAAAGAAGAATCAGTTTCTGTTGTTACAAGTGGATACCCAGATATTCCATTTATAAGTATTTCTCCTGAAGAGCTAAACTTCAGACAAAACTTTGGTTCCAATACATTCCCTGCACTGAGCTCAACACAGCTCTGACAAGTGGCAGCTACAGTACCTCACCCACTTGCTAGGGGAGCAAACCACACCAATGACAACAGATGGTGGGATGCTTCAGGGACCTCCAGATTTCTTTTTCTGTCCAAGAAACACTTTCGCAGCCTGGCATCTAGGGCCAACACCAAGGAGATGCACGGGTGATATAACTCAGAATATACAAGAAGAAGATTCCAGTGCAATGGTCTGACAGATGCTCTGGGCCCCGTCAGATCAGCATCAGGGCGGCCTGATACAAGATGCATTTCACAGACAGCAGTTAAAAGAAACCCGTTCTCTCATCTAGAACCATTCCAAGTCAACATCTAAAAAACAGGGGCTGATCAAAAGAGTTTAACCTTCAGTCTTACCTTATGCTTTGTTTTTGAGAAATGTAAAGCTGTGCCTGAAGCCCCTTCTCTTTCAGAAGAGACTAACTCCTAAAATAATTCAAAGCAAATGGCATCTGCCATATGCATTTGCTGAAACAAATCAGCACTGTGGAAACAGGTATTGGTCAAAATATGCCAAGGGAACGTTTGGAAGTTATACTGAATGATCTTCAGAAACAGTCTGCAGGCATGCACTGTAAAGCAGTGCTACTGAAGCAGTTTTCATCTCCTCCAGACTCCCATGAAAGGAAACTGACGCACCTGATCAACAGAGCATATCCAGACAATCACTTGCTTTCTCAGTTTTTCAGGAGAACACATGGAAGAACATTCAAAATAAATGCTAGCCTGTAATTCTTGAGGTTAGTAACAAAGCAGTTATCTAACACTTCATGGAGAATCAAAAGATCTAGTTCCAAGTGAAAAACTAATCCCGGCCAGCAGTTGTTTGATGCCTGGGTACCTACAGGACAGGAAGAAAAGTACCCAAGTTTGAACTAGGAGTGCTGAGGAAGCAGCAAAACAGGGGCTTGGCAGGCCTGCCATGCTTGCAAAAGCAAGCCTGTGCAAAAGGCCTGTTCTGGGGACTGGGTTTGTGTGACACGTAGAACACGCTTCAGCTACAGATGGTCCCAGGGGCTTTCCCGAGACATTAACAGTTCCCCGGAGTCGTGCAATGCGTGGGCTGCTGACTGCAAACTGGCAGTGTTTCCTAGGCAATACTGCAGACATTTGCTATATGTGATCCGCCCACTTTCACACAGGCTACACTCTCACTTCACTCCTCTTATCTCACTTATACCTGAACAGGTGGTAGCAGACTGTGCATTGTTTGGTAACACTGAAGTCCTTTCCCTATTTGTTTTTCCCCTCTTTTCTAGGTTCTTCTTATACCTGTGCTTCCATTCTCTACTTCATTCTGGACAAAAAATTTTAACAAAGCATTGGTATTCATGAAAATTATCCAAACATCTTTATAGAATTTACACAAGCCATTATTGGGGGACTAACAGTATTTCACCACTACTTCTCTGCAACAGGCACACATAAATTAATTTAAGCAGCAAGAAGAACTTTGTCAAGAAAATAAAAAATCATTTTGAGAGGGACAACACGTGTACTGCAGACAACAATTTTTGCTGTTCTGAAGTCCTAGATAAGAAAATCTCTTCTGTGCAGATTTTCTGCCACAGATAAACTCAAGAACATAAAAATAAACTTTAGAAAGTCTCCCTGCAAGTGTACTTACAACTATATCTTTTTTTTTTTTTTTAATCTGAAGATGACTAACAGGAAAAGTAGCCCTGATGTTATCTAGCCATGTTCCAGACAGAAATAATATGAACTAGGGCTCTCTAATGCTCATGCGATCAATAAACCGTCAAAACTGCCACTTGATATTGCAAAATCAAATCCATACAACATCAAGTGGAGCAAATACAACTCTCTGATGCTTTGGCTGTTGTTTAACTACAAACCAGAAGTGTGTTACCAGGAACAGGCAGCAAGGAACCAAGTCCTTTTTAGACAACCAATCCCATTTTAAGGGGTCAGCTGGAAAACTCTACAAATGCAAGGAACAAACATCTCCACTACTTCCCTTGCTGGGACAACCCACTGTAGTCATCGCAGCTCCCTTCCAGCCCAGCTGAGGAAGCCACTCCCCCCACCAGAGACTGTAAAATACTACAGCTCAAATTCAAAGTTAAGATATCAAATCCCGGAAATGTAGTATGTGTCATGCTATTTCTGTGCCCACTCATTTGGCAAAGGTTGTTCATAACTCTAGCACTGCTGTGACCCACATGAAAACTTACTATTCTAATTATTCTGAAAGAAGAAGAAAGACTGTATTTTAATGTTTAAATACCCTGGCTATCTGAAAAAATAAATCCTTTTCAACCTATATTGGTGAAGTTATAGACAGGTGTAAGGAAGAGAGAAGCTTGCCTTGAACCACTCTCTCCTGATTCCTCTCCTCCCCCTGAACAGCTCCCTGAGCTCTGATTTTGTGCAATTTTTTGAGGACCTGCTTCCAGCCTCTTTGAAAGGAGTAAGAGTTATATGAGATACAGATTAAATCCCTAAAAATATAGTGATTATTACTACAGCTGCTTAAAATGTCCTGTTTGACTCCTTTAAGAAGCACTTACTTTAAAATACACTTGCTGCTTGGAAATATTTAATTGCAGACATTGAATTCCTTCTCTAAGAGTTTGGGGGCTACCTTTGCACTAGGGCTCGTGAAAGAAATGGCATCAAATACGATTGCACTCTGTTAAGAACATTATTTTACAGAACACACTTAACAGATCCTACTAAAGGCCATAAACTCCTCAGTTAAAATCTTCCAACAGAAGGACTCTGTATTTCCAAGAAGTATTTTTCCATGCTCTCAAGTAAATTATGTCCATATATGTTAAAAGCAAGGCTTTGTCTACACTGATAGTTTTGACCTTTTTAGGAAAACTTTAAAAGCCTTTTATTCTGTCAAAAACAAACAAACAGAACAAGAGCCATAGCTTTTCAGATGAAAATAATAAATAGCTGCGGATGTCATAGACCACAAAAATAATTTTCTGAGCAAATCTAGGTGGGCAAGAAATTGTTTCCAGCCTCTATGCAATAAACAATGCATTTCATACATGTATTACAAAGTATTTCATAAATATTATAAAAGTTTCTCATTAAACTCTTAGAATATTATTAATATAGCCATAGAGAAGTAGATAATTTTAGGTACAGGTAAATTCTGTATGAACAGAAATTAATATGCTTTTAGTTTTATTAATTTAATGGCACTACTTTTAGGACCACTTTCATTAGAAACTATGAAATAGGACCCCCACAAAATGTACATCTATCAAGGGCCCAGAAGCAAGAGAAAAAATCCAAAGAGCACAGTTCTGTGCACTTGCATTCCTCTGCTCTCTTCTGAAAAAGGACTGATGTCAATCGTGAGAAATAACCCAATAATCCATACTCTGGAGTCTCTTATCAGTTTTATAGCACAGGATGTTACTGGGAGTCCAACATATAAAATATTTTAAAATTAAAGCAATGGTTTTATGTAAAGTTGATTTTCACTTTCCCATCATAAAATATTTCTCAACAAAAAGCAGAAGAGAAATGCTGAGATCAGTTCAGTCAAAAAAAAGTGTAAGCTCCAGCAGTTCTAAAGATCTTCCTTTTCTTCTGGATGCACAGTCAGCAACTTCTTCCTTTTCTTTTTGTCCTCCTAAATTGGAAAATTGAATTTTCCTTCATTGCCTGCAAACGTTTGGGGGTTTTGTATTACCTTTATTCCTCTGATTTAAAAAACTGCTGGGCTAATTAAAAAAGGTCCAAGCCTGAAAGAAGCACACCTGGATACACTAATGCTGTATCCTTCTTGGAAGCCAGGATGAACCAGAGAAGCTGCTACATCCATCCGGACTCATTACAATGCCCTGTACTCACTGTAACGCACTGTGGGATGCCAGAGACGGAACTGTAGGTGCTAAAAAGCTAGAAGCAGAGAATTCTTCAGCCTTTTATCAATATTCTGTGAGAAGACTGTCTTTCCTATGTAAACTATTTTAAACAAGGTCACAGTTTCATAAACTTCTTGCACTCGCAAGCTGTTTTGCAAGATTGTTATGGCTTCGATTTTGAAAATATTATGGAATAGCTATCTTAAGACTTGGCCAATCCTCTCAAGGGGTGGATGGCCGAGGAACCAATTACCTATTGCCACTCAACACACTTTTTGCGATCTATCCTATATAGTAGTCAGAAAGTTATTAAAAAAGAAGCTTCGGCTTCCACTTGTTCATGAGCGTGGACTCTGTGTCGTTTTTTTTATGTGCCTCGGACGTAACAGCAAACCGGGAACAGAAGGAACAGAGTTAACAATGCCAGCACCTCCCCTGCAGTGAGGAAGGGCAGCCTCCTGCCTCCCACCCCAGGAGAGGACAACCACTGGTTGGCGATGGAGATTGACAGAAAACTTCATAGCAACTTATACACCCTGGGCTTTCATTTGTTTTTCTTCCTTTGTTACACATCTCATTGTTTGTTTATCTTGAACAATTTTCCTGAAGAAGGATTTTTCTGTCACTGTAGGTACCCTCCGTGCCCACCATGGACAACCTTAACCATGGGATGGCAAAGAGTTGAGGTGGAATTTCAGTCTACCTGATGCTGAGCAGAGGGACAGCATTTGCATGCCTGGTGGGGAGGGGGCAGAGGGTACCCTCAAATTTACCAATATGGAAAAGGCTCAGGACCACAGACTTCCAAAAAGTGTTATCCTGAACCCTAAACTGGGCTTCTAGTGCCACTAAACAAGATGATTATACATAGAATAAATAAGACTTTAACTTATAATTGGAAGTTCACTGGCCAAAAATATGTTACGATGGTTGTTTCAGTAGGTTGTCATTTCCTGCACAGCTGTTTGCTGTTAAGCACCATGTCATGGTAGAAAAACCATAACCAGCTGTGGAGAACCAGTAACTTACTCAGTAACTGTTAAAGCTGACAACTTGGTGTCTGTTACAAACTGGATTTCCAATCCTTTTCAGATACAAGAAGGAATAGAGCAAGCCAACATTTGGTCCTAATCTTCCTGAAATTCCCCATGCCCATGAGTTCAGCAAGCCAAAACACACTTGAAAACTGCACAGACACTCTAAAATTACTATTTCATTAAGATGATGCTAAGAATGCAAGTGCAGTTTTGAGATTTTCCACTACACAGGAATATCTCTACCGTTCAAATAGAACTGTACATTCATAATAAACTGGTCTACATTAGGAAAACAATAAAACCACACCAAAGTGATTAACATGAGCGGCTGGTATCTCTACAATTTCAGGTTAAAAATCCAGCAGAACTAGACTACCTGAAAACCAAAAACGCACCATCTAAAAATCCATAGTGTTTATGATGCCCAGCCACAAACCACACCATTTTTTATAAAAATAAAAGCAGGTATATTGCATCATAAGAGCCTCAAGTCTAACCCATCTGACACTGTTTTAACTTTATTACTTAAAACATTTTCTTTACTATAAGAAACCTGACCACTGGAATATGTACTATTTGTTAGTAAAATTTATAAACTTTTTTTAATGACAGTATATAGAGTTTCTTGAGAAAAGTTTGGGCATGTATTGATACACAGGCATCTTTAATGTGCAGTGTTTATAACTTTCAGAACACAGATGAAAGAACATTTATTTTGGGTCACTGTTAAAAGTTATTGTGAGGAAATGTGTATTTCTTTGAACTTGTAACAAATAACAAGCTTTCAAAACTCAAACCATTGTCCTTTGAGCTAAAGGAAGATATCTGTTGACTCTTGGGTATGGAATAAATATTATCTTTTCATTAAGTTGAAATCAGCCTGCTGAGAGCCACAACACACACTGCATTTGCACACAAACCTGTTTGATCCTAGTGCTTATGAAGATAAATTCAGACATTTCTTATCTCCAAGCTTAAATCCTACATGAAAACCAAACAGACACACACACATATGCGTTTATATCCAAAATAAAAATATATTGTATCAATGCAAAGTGGCTACTTTCACCAAAGTGAAAACATCCAAGTGAAATACCAGCAAAATCAGGAAACTGTAAAAATCTTGGTTTACTATTAAACTTTTGAACTCAGTCTGTCAAATTCCTTTGCAGATAAACAGAGTTCTTGTTATCCAAGTGATGATAGTTTGCATTTTGTCAGGACTAACAGATACAGGGAAATTACAGAAACAGAATTAGAATCATCTCATCAAGTGAATCTCTGCAACACCTGACACCTCATTATTTTACAGAAAGGGAAAACAGCTGCAAAGCTGTGTGAGGTAAACATAGAAATTTGTAACATTTAGAAACTCTAAAAAATTATGGTTAAATTATACTACTTAGTCTGCTTCTGGAGAGCAATGTTTCCCTGTTAATTCCTTTACTGACTGCAGGCAAAACCTGTAGCTGGTATGTCCTAAGACATAGATGGCACAATGGAGAGAAATTCTTTGGAATACCATTTATACACCCTGCTTCTCTGTCGTGGTGAAATGAAGCATCTGCAAACATGTCAAAACTATTATAAGCAGACAGTTTATGTGCCCGAGCCCTGTATCTTTCCCGGTGAGAGAGAATGGAGGTTGCTTTCCAGTGCTGAATATTTAGAAAGGGACATTAAAGCATTTTAACTGACAGTGAATTTTGAAACTTTAAGGTACCAGAGAGGGGTATCACACTACAGGTTGCTGGGAACAAGTTAAAGTAGCTTTGTGCTATGGTTCTGTTATAATTTTGTTCAGGGGCTGACTTCGTAATTTCTCTGCAGGATAACCTGCAACAGCTGCAAGCTATACAAAATAATAATGCACCCAAGACACCTACACAGAGAAGTTTAAAGCAAAAAACCAGTGAGTGTGGAAATAAAAGGCCAAGGAGAAAAAGGTTATTGAACACGCAAAGAACTACTGATTTCTGTTCCTCTGGGGAATGTAAGCAACATGCGTGTTACTCTCCTCATCTTGGTTAGCCAGAACCTCCCAAATACATGGATCTTCCCCCGTCCCTGCCATCAGCAGAGACCCACTGTCACACATTCATGCTTTTTAGGTACCAGCTTTATTCCCTTTCCTGAGATTCTAAGTGTAAATCAGTGTGAATCTACTCTTCTCAAGCGTGAACGTGAACCAGCAGGCCACACCTATACTACACACTTGGAGCCATCCCTAATATCAGAAAAAAACCCCTCTAAAAACCTGGGCTCAAAGAGTTTTCTTCACATAATTGATACAAGATTCTTCAAGAGTTCTTCTTCAAGATATCCATGTATCTCAGAACTCAGCACAGACAACAGAACAGACAACTGCTTTTTAGCTAAGTCCACTGAAATTTATAGGGGGAAAGAAAGTATTCACAAGCACTGAAATTATTATTCTTTTATCCAGCTCTATTCTATGTGACTTCCAAACTCAGCTGGTTAGTGTACAGCATGACATTAGATGCTACAGAAATATTTAAATTTATTATATTAAATTTAATGAGGGCAATGGCAGAGTTGTTTAGCAACTTTGTAGACTACCTTCATGCCCAGTGACTCTAAAGAATTAAACACTCCTACATTTATTTCATTTACTTTAATTGAACATGATGCCTTTTGCACTGCAAACAATTACATTGTTGATTTTTTTTAAATCTGTCCCTTAATTTCATATTTTCCCTAACAATTCCAGTGGACAATACATGGTTTTCACCATATACAGCTCCCATACATGTTAGGAATGTGTTTCCTCAAACGTCCTACAGCAGGAATGACTCCTATTTCCATATTTACCACAAATGATTACATAGCCAAGATAACAAAGCCAGAGATACCAGTACAGATTAAACAGAAAGGTATCAAAGTGACTTCAAAAGTCACCTTAACGTACAATGCCATTGCAAACTCACACAGAGTATTTTGAAACTACAGGACAATGGCAATATAGGCTAAAAATAACACTAACAGGCAACGTTTTCACAAGTTCTAAAGTACAACATGCCTCAGCACTCCCTTTTCCATTTTATTGTTGAACAAATTCAGGCACTGCAAATCTCATTGACAGCAGCAGCATGGTGTTCCATGATACCCATCATCTGCTGCAGCTGGCATACCCTCTTCCTACTTTTGGAGAGGCAGAGCTATAAAACTAAGTCCTCAAAGCACAAGTCAACAGTATTCATTTTAACATATGAAACTGACATAGAAAGGTGCAACACTGACTAAAGATTAATTCAAGCATTCAGTTCTGTCTCTGCATACATGGAATTGGCATTACTGTAGGCACTAACACAACAATTTCATTTCTGTTCCATTCAGGGAACAAAAAAATGGAAGGTGGAAAAGCACACTTGGTATCTGCCAGACAATGGACAGATGAAGTGCAGAGTGTTGGAGCCATCTGTGGTGAAACACCTGCAGTGAGAAAGGAGCTCCTGCCTCAGGTGTTTTGCAGCAAGTGCCCAGGAAGCCCAAGGGTGGGTCCCAAAACAACGTACAGTTTTTTATGACTCCCTGGCTCCCCATGAACACCACACCACCAAAGGGACTGATTTGTACCCCACAGCATAAATGACTTCACTAGTGATCCTACAACTGTGGCTGGACTACTTTAACTCCTAAAATCTTATGACAGAAATAAACACTCATCTGATCAACAATTAGCCTAAGCAGACCTAACTTCTACCCACAATTTAACTGTTATAGACAGAGACTGCCTTGAGATGACAAGACACCCGACAGTCCTCAGGGGGAAAAAATATAATTTAATCATTATCAGCAGCGTAATGAGAAAGGTTAATTAAGATATATTAACAGTACGTCTTTTTTTTTTTTTTTTTTTTCATATTGTTACATTATTTTTAATCCCCAGCAGTTTGTGGAATGACATAAACTTGCAGTTCAGATACAGGTGGCCTCTGTGCAAGCCATAGTCATCCGAAATCTGTGCAACACCCATCTCTCCTCATAGCACTTGGCAATGCAAATATTTGTTGCACCCACACACTATGGGAGAAGCTGCTCCCAAATTCTCAGCCAAACTCAGGAACATTTAAGCTACATGAAACATCAAACTGATGTAATTTCCCTTTCTGGTACTTGTTTTTTTCCTGCTTCACCACGTCTCTTCCGCTTCCCTAGGCAGTCAGAAATGACAGATAAGAGAATGCAGAGAAACGGACTGTGAATGTAAAAAGAAATTTAATTGGTTCAAGACTCTCTACTGTCTTCAATTTTGTACAGTCATTTACAGCTGTCTAAAGTGTGTGAAACACTGGCACCCCAGGGAGTGAGCAGCCAATTAAGATTTTGGACTCTTCCACAGTCATTCTGCACAGATGTGAACTCCTGGATACAGTATGAGCGCAGCGACACAGTGAGTGCTCTGGCTTGAAGGCCACATCACTCCATTGAGAAGGAAGCTGCTCTTCCCTGAGAGGTCTTCAGAGCTCAGACCTGGAAGATGTTGAATCCTCAGACCCCAATCTACCAGAAGTCCTTAAGTGCTGACTTAACATTACAAACTCATGCATGTAAATACTTTCACTGCTTGCAGCAAGGTATTGCGTAGGCGGGGAAGGCAAGGCCCCAAAACCAGGCCAGCTCAGCCCAACATCACTCAACAAGTCCACTGTTCAGCCAAACATTCTATGTTTTGACCATAAAACTGGAAGCCATTTAAACAATAATATCAGGCAAGCCAGCATGAAGTTCTGTACTAATAAAACCAAAATCAAATCAAGGTAAATTAAGAGTTATTTTAGAAGCTCAAATTGCCCGTGATGCCTAATGCCTACGTATATTTACTAACAAAATGCAGAACTTTTACCTTAGGTCAGAGGCTGAAGCTCAACCCTGCCCATAACCATTATCAACTGGATACCAGGCTGCAGCAAATTGAATAGTGAATGGTTTATTTTTTAAATAGAGGTATAAAACAGCTACATCCTTTCCTTCAAGCATCAGCACAGAGGGACTAGAATCAGCAGAGGTTTAATTATCTGCCAGGCTTCAGAATTGGTCACAGTAAGAAGGGCTGAACTGGGGAATGCAACTAATGTAGGAAACTGTAGAAAATGGCTGCAACAATACAGGCAACTGCAGAGTTGGGGGTGGTCAGATAATATTAAATTAGGTTTTAAATCATTAACCAAAAATCATATATTTATAAATATCCACATTTTCATTTTATTCTGGGCTATTTAACAGCATATCCTATCGATTTTTTTTAGAAATCACATTAAATCATAATGTTTCTTTATTCATCTCCAGACTTTGATTATGTAAAGTACTCTTAATACATTTTAAGAAATGAACAAAGCAGGAAAGCAATCTTTTTATTTATGGAGTTTGCACCAACTAAAAATTTAAAAGAACTAGTATTGTTTAGAGGGAAGAAAGGTCTAAAGTCTACACATAAATTTAAGAAGTTATGCGTTAGTATTACAGTTCTCAAATTAATTGCATTAACTGTAACTGTCTAAACACAAAATACGCCTTTGCTAAGCAAGCAATTCTTCTGTCATAATTTAATCTAATAAATTCTTAAAGGGTACCAACAAGACCATCCTCACAAACTGTCAGGCATAGGGCTTGTTTGTTTGCCTCTCATGACAACACATCCCAAAATACAGAGCATATTTCAACTTGTTATTCTCCAAGTCGCCTGCCAAACTGCAGACAAATTGTAAACATGAAGAACATGTTAAGCCTATTCAAGCCCACCAACCAAA